>JARFOD010124638.1:0-14240 GCA_031763545.1 Mopalia muscosa
TCTAATATCACATACGACGTATAGGCCTACTGACGCATATCTATAGGCTGCTACTTTGGATCACTGAACCGAACCGAAAAAAATAACCGAGAACCGAACCGTACCGAAGAAAGGTCGAACAGTGACAGCCCTAGTAATTAGAGAGGGAGATTCTGTCGTCATATAAGTGAAATACCCTTGATTACGACGTTAAACCCCAATCCAAGAAACCAAAAATGATTATTCTCTCTTTCAAATACATTTTTATTATCTTTATGTGGAGTTCTTTAAAGACAATTAATTTTACCCAGAGTCGCAGTTTATATGGGGAGTAATTCCCCAAGGGAGGTAATTAAGTCTCAGATTTATTGTAACACACATCCAAAACATAAGAGTTAATCAGTTGCCTATGTATTTAACCATACTGCATTAAGCATTAAACTTTACTTCCATTGTAGAGCTCTCTGTTTGATGAAGGTAAAATTCACATTGAGCAGGAGTTTAAATCCACATTAAATCGCCATGGGAAACCAGTGCCAGCAGTTATTATCATGGATCAGATAGGAGTAGATGATGGTAAGTTCTGATTAGATCATTTCTTGACATCTTTCATGTTGGTGGGTTTTTTTTTAGCAAGTTTCATCTCCCTTCCACAATATCTAAGTATAAATTAAATGTATGGTTTAAGCTTTTAGATATTAAGTATGGAAGATTTTATGCAAATTGAAGATGTTGGTTCATAGGAAAAAACATTTCATTCTCCATAGTTTGCTGTTTGAAAAGGATTTTATATACACTGCAAACATGGATTATTGTTTTATCCATATTGTAGACACATCTCGTACCAGTCACGATTCTGAAAGTCCAATAGAACACTTTCCTGAGGCTGTCATAGCAGAGCTGGGCGATATGGCCCGCTGGATGGTTACCGATGGCAACACCACAGACTTCCTCAAGGTTTATTCGTCATCTCGATCGTCTATATTACAGAGATCTTTGCAAGGGTTAGTGTAAAATTGTACTGTTATATTTCAGTATTGGAAAAACTAAAATTTAATCTTCCAATGAAATTTTTTGTGTTGTCCAATATATTCGTAATAGAGGTGCATCCAGCTATGATGTATCATCAAAGTAGAGTATATTATAGGCTGGATACCTGGATCGTAGACAAGCCATGTTGAAAATATTAAGAACAACAGAAACCTTCAATGTTCATAAACCAGGTTCTTGTTGAGATACCGATTAGACTAAACTGGTTGGACTCTTATGGCCGCGTTGGATACTTCACTCTTGGTTTTTCAGCAAGACACTGAATTCCAAGTTATTCTGAGAGTGGACTTTACCGAGTGGCCCGTCTAATTGAATACTGTAGAATTTAAGTGAAATAATAGCTAGGACATATTGCATGAGTGAAACTACCTTAAGTGTGTGTAAAAGCCCCACACATACAAACCCCTTGATTTTGTGGTTACTTTTTTTTTTGTTGCTTTCAGCTATGGTAAAAGTGTGTTTATTTTATAATAATAATAATACAAGCCTGTAGGAAATGTATACTTTTTCTACACTCACATCACCACATGTCTGTTTTGATTGTAGGTTGAAAGATCATTTAAAATCTTCAAGCATCGGGAGTGCTTCATTTCATATTCAAAGTTCACCTGCAGTGGTAAGTTTTGATCATAGATAAGAGTTGACTGCCTGGTCTGGTTAAAGCCAGTATATATGAGTTAATGTGGAATGTTGGAGTACACCGATCATGTACATGTAAGTGAAATCCCTTTTAAGATGTTATTGATATTGAATATGTTCATAACTTAAGATAGATCTAGTGCATTAGATATTTTTAGATTGATAAAATTAAAAAACTAAGACTTCTTTCTTTTCAGAGTGGAAAATTACGGACAGCAAAGGAAACCCCAACAAGGAAAAGCATCAAACGAACTTTGTAAGGAATTCACTTCTTTATCAAAGTTTTAAAAGAGGTACGGGAGGTTTCCTCTCGATTCTCCATCGTAATAAGTGTACAGTGTGAAGCGGACAATCTGTCATATAAGTGAAATACCCTTGAGCACGACAAACACCAATCAAACACCTCTTTTAAGGATGGTATAATACATCAGTCTGTCAAACAACAGTATATAAATATATGCATTATTTGATTTGATCCACAATGTTTCTTTTTTTTCTTTCTTTTTTTCAGATTCATGAATAAAGCTTCAAAAGCCCTGATGAAATCTCCATTTGAAGCTGGTATGATACAAATATAAACATGACATTATTTTTTGTGGCTCTATATGTATGTAATTTTTCAAAACAGATTAGCTTATAAATAACTATTAAAAAAATGGGTTTCTTCTTCTCTGGGTGGACTACTTGAAGGCCAATGACGGCAAACTGGTTTCAGACTGGATGTGCTGAATCATACTATGTGTATATATAGTATCAACATTACTATATATCACAAAAGCATGTTAATCGTTCGCCTAAAACTCAACAAACACAAGCATTTTGGCGTAATCTTCTTATTTTGTGGTGGATGGTTGGAGGGAGCTTCATGTTGCCCTGGTACTCTCAGAGCTAAAGGGGAACAGGAAGCTGATCTGTTTGTGGTGTCTGTATTGCGCCCTGTCCTGTCTTTGTTTGTTGCCAGGGGTGTTGAGTGTGGTTTCCTTCACCCATTGGGCTGGTACGTCATCATATAAGTGAAATACCCTTGAGTACGATGTTAAACCCCAATCAATCAAACAAACAAACATGTGCACAAATACGACCATCAAACTTCATGCTATTTCACGAAATAATCTATTTTTATTTGAGCACATCATATAACATTTTAACCGGTTCTTTATTCCAGGATATGGAGAGAACAACAAATGCCACAATAGGCCGATGCCCTTTTTGATTTCGAGACGATCGCTATATCCCCATTCGTTCTTTCATAAAACCTCATTGAAGCCTTTGTTAAAGGGACTTCAAGAATGAGTTAGAATATGGTGTTCTTTGTTAAAGCTTTTGGAAGGGATTATTTTGTTGCGCTACCCAAAACTACACGGCACAGATATTGCCATCATACATCGTCCAGGTATGGTGATTATGTGAGATATTTACTGTCTTTTACCAGGGAAATAGCAGCTACTACACAAACAAATCCTGTGAGTATTACATGCTTACCTGGTTACACGTGGCTATACCAGAACTGGTATTGCAAAAGGCCTGTATTACTCCTGGAAATTCAAGGCTTTAACTTTTAATAAGATTAATCACTTAAAGATATGATTAGCTGTGTTTAGCGGAGGGCAATGGTCCTCAGTAATTGGTCACGGTCACTATATATTTGGAATAAATGAAGAGAGAAAAAGTCCCTATATATGTATATATGGGATCTCTGGTCCGATATGACAGTGGTGAATTTAAGCCAATGAGACAATTGAATATTATCCAATAGTTATATGCCAACTCTTTTTAGCCGCGGCCGTGGCTTAGTGGTAGGGTGTGCGCTTACTAAACTAATCCTGCTTCAAAGTACCGTTCGCCAGATCGAGGTCGCCTGTCCACCATCAGGTATATGAGCGAGTCACACATTGTGGCTCCAGCAAATGCGGGTGTGCTTTTTAAGAGGTTTTCTCCCGGTTTTCCACCCTAATAAGACAAGGTGCAGTGTGAAGTGGACAATCCGTCTTCGTATATTGAAATACTCTTGAGTAAACCCCAATCAAACACACAAACAAACAGTCTTATTAGCCGTCTTAATTATGATATACTAGTACATGTATGTGCTACACGTCACTTTACAAGTAAGCCAATTCACTTGTGTATATTTACTATTAGTGTCATAACAGTAATATTGTAATTTGATGACCGCGACACACATGGTAATTAATACAGTGTATAATTGTCAGCACTAATTAGAATTAACAATATTATTTCTGTCCTGACTTACGCGTGTATTATGTAACATTGATTGAGGACTGCTCAAACCAGGAAACCTAGTCGTAACAGGGTTGTAAGCATCTTGCTAGTTTTGTTAATCAGAGCTTGTCAACGTCAACGATTTTCACAGTGGAATGCTACTGGGTCGATTTACTACTTTAAAAAGAAAAGAAATTTAAAAAGTTTGAAGAAATATACGTACTTAATGCATATAGGAAAAACATCGGTACAGATTAAGTAAGGTTCTCGATTGTTCGATTTTCTCTAATTTATAGAAATTTATATGTTTTATGGTAATATAGAAGTCATTAATAATTGTCTAGAGTGTATGAAATATCAAGTAACAACCAGTTATGCCCGTTGTTTCCGGGCACAAAACGGAGAACGCTTCCATAGATATAAATATATGAATATTTATTTTGTGTCCTTAATTTTAAAACTGCTGGCGTCACATCAATGTTTCATTTTACTCCATTTTTTCACTCATAAAAACAAACCGTGTCGCCAAGGTCAAAGGTTTTATTTCCCGCTATACCCCTTGTAATCAATCGCTCTATGTTTTTTATTCCTGAGGTAAACATTTCACAAAACTACAGTTTTTTTTTATAAAAAAGACGAACACTTTCATCAATCATCTTTTTTCACTGATTTAAAATAAAAATATAATTCTGTACGTGATTTGACTGTTGTAGTACAACCTTGAATTTTAAACTCAAAATGTCCCGCTTTGTGTGATAGTCACAAAACATGTTTTTGTGTGTGATAGGCTTCAATGTTCAGCTCAAAATCTTCAGATCCGAATAATGAGTAGGATACAATACAAAAAGTGCTTGAATTCCTTTCATTCTCACCGCCTTCAGATATCCAGAATGTATCCATGTTTAATGCTTTTGTACATAAAATGTATCGGTCTTTCATGGTTTTTACCACTTTATTTGCAAGACAAGTATATATGGTACATAATTATACATACCGTCAATTCTGTTCATATCGTTTGCTGATGCCTTTAATATGATTCTATGTTCTAATATATGTATATATGTGTACAGTCCAAACTGCTCAACTCAATTCTCTCAAATCGTATTTGTATAAAACGTGTGCTTTAATGTCTCGTTTGTATGTATAGTATAAACTCGGAATGAATTCACATATACACGGAGTGAGTTCACATATACACGGAGTGAGTTCACATATACACGGATGCTTTCGAATAAAATGATTATCTGTACAAAGTAGACTAAATATTTTAGAGTTTGACTTTTTGAACAGGATTAAAGTGGTGATTGGAGAGACGATTCTACGTCTTGGTGATTTCTGAACTATAGCGAAATAACATGAAGCCGATTTACTGTCCTGTCATTGCAGTGTATTAGGCATCTATTGGAGGTGTAGCAGTAATCGGTGTGTATCATGATGACGTCAAAGGTGGTTTCTCTCACCTATCGACGCGGTCACATGGGCAAATTAACCTTTATTACCCTCCCGTTCTTCCAAAGCAATGGGATGAACTAAGCGGACACATGTACGCTTATTATAATCATGCCTAATCTTTAATTCCTCACGTCCACGGGTTCAAAGAGAGACAACCTATCTCTCACATAGCACCACATAACCAACATTTTATCCGAAGCTATCGAAATTCCGGAATAAATGGCTTTTAATATCTCCGTTAATGAACTATATGAAGTTTTTCGTCACGAGCGCTGCGAATGTCTCTGATTCTATTTTTCTATGTAAATATTGCTGAATCACGTCCGCCACACTAAGTAGAATTGCTAACCGATAACTGCAGCGACTTGAACTTCCCACACCGAGAATTGAGAGGTGGCACATCCATGTGTCACACTGAGCTTTCGATGGAATTGTCCCACGGACTATAGCTTTAGTCGCCTGATCAGTTCTGGTTGTCGCACCTATTAAGCGTTCAGTTGTCATAAAAGGAGCTGGTAGGGCCTATATATTCGGTTGACAGGGAGTCACAGAAGATAAATCTATAAAACTATAGATGCTTTACATAGTACAAGAGTAGTGTAACTCCGAATCACGATAAATTCTTTTTGAACTCAATATTTCAGCGCTTTATTTTTCCTTCATCAGGCGAATTTGTTTATATTGATAAGAGATTTAAAAAAATAACCCATTGGCATTAACAAGCCATGGGTTTATTATCTAACAATGTAAACGGCAATCTTCAAATTAAAGCATCATATAAAATATCATGCTGAGACGATCTACTTAAACAGCATTTATTGTTTAGAGGCTTGAAGGCCATGATTCCCCCAAGGCTTTAATCTGTGAATGCCTAAGGCTTCTTTGAACAGAAACACCGACCAGTGCCCAACTGAGTCTATTTCAGTATTGGCCAAAAATAATTGCATGTAGATCAACAGCTTTATCATCATTTAAATTATCTGATGTATACCATGGATATGCTGAACCTCAGTACATTTATTGGCTTGATTATATACCTCGTTGTTTTCTTGGCTATGTTCTTATAAATTCGAGTGATTAAATTTCTACTTCCAGTCATACCTACGTAGCTGCCACTACACCCTGGACATTTGAATGTATAAACAATAAAGTTGCGATACTAATCTCTAAACTTTGTCAGAACATTTCTTAGCTAGGATTTAATCTTGTTTATCAATGTACGGTAATGTCATCCAAATTTTTGGGTTGTCAGATTTGTCAATGAATTTTTTAAAGGAGCCAAATTTGCGAGTGAATTGTTTTATAAGGCGATCAGCAGTTACTTTTGAATACCCATTCCATGAAAAAAATGTCCAAATTTTACTTTCTTCAATTTTGATCAATTCAGAGCCGGAACATATTTAATATGCTCCAGAAAGCAAAGAACTAAACCTGGCTTCCTTTATATACCATTGCCCAAAACTACCAAGATGTTCATACTGCCCTGTATGAATGAACTTACGGAAGATTAACGTAGAAAAACAGACAATGACTCTATCTAGGAATGAACTTCATTTGTAAATTTTTCTGTTGTAAAGTTCAGTTTGGAATGAAAGGTAAGTTCCTGCTGAATCATATCAAAGCTTTCAAGTTTTGCTAACAGTAGTGTATCATCGACAACTCTAATGTAAAATTGAATGATCTAGATGCTTGAGTATTATGAAAGACCTATAGTTAACAAAGCAAAACCCTTCAATATATAGCACATTAAAGAACAATTTGCTGAACAAATGAGTATCACTGTAGGCCCTATTATTAGTAAGGAGATTATCTATTTATCTGAGCAGACACATCTTGAGCCTTTGGGTGGTGTTGCTAGACAGGGATTGGAAGGAGCTTCCTGTTGCACTGATCTGTGTTGGCATCTTTGTTTGTCCTCTGTTGACCGTCCTAGGACTGTGGGGACTTAATAATTCTATTGTCCGTCAGTCTTTCCTTTCATACGTCCGTTATCAATTCCTCAATACAAATTCATCGATTATCTACTTTGATTTAAACTTATTCCGCTGAAGCAAAACAATATGACTATTATTGCATAATTAAACAATACTCGTTCGCTTGAGTATATCACAGCTACCAGAAAGTCGAAGGGTGGGATAACATTTAGCTATTTTCTGCGAGCAATATGGGCGTGATTGCCTAATTTTTGCATTATTCGAGTCTGACACAATTCTGCAACAAATTTCGGGGCAACTTAAAACTTAGATTAGGCTTATAGTTTCGTAGCCTCTCCTGTTCAAAACAGATTTCATTTCACCAAAATATCCCCAAACAATATGGCTGTCACTCAGTGAGAAAATATTCTACCGAATATCAGGAGCATTATGCGACAATTGCATGTTTTGAGGTATTCAAATATGTAGGTGTTCTTTACAGAAAACCAATTGTTACGGTAGATACCAAACACAAAGAAAACGAGCAGCGATTTTATTTATTTACAATATTTATTGTAAAATAACAACAACAATAAGAGTGATATACAGTAAAGTATTCAATGGCAGAAATACTTTAAGAAATACAATCGAAGTTAAGAGACAATGGAAATATTAGGCTTATATAAAGTAACTCACATTTATATATCACACAATGGATCCGCATATAATCCTGTCTTATAATAGAGTCCAAATGTGTTGTCTTCTCAGACTGGTCTGTTTTGACAATCTGCAACTTCTTCAAAGTCTACAGCACATCCCGTGTAGAATACGGAATTCATCTGATTAAATCATCATAAGTGACGATGTTGAAAATAATTCTCCTCAATAGGATAATTAATTCAAAGTCTTTGATGGGGTAGATCCAGTAGTAATCTCCTCACAGAGATATTCAAGTTAGGTTCAAAACCTAATTTTACCCAATCAAAAAAATCCAAAACAATAAGTTCTGGGTGAAAGAAACTACTAGTAAAATGACAGTAAACAACCAGTCATTGACCTGGTTAAAAGTGCAACACTCAAGCTTCTAGCAAATTTAGTGTGAAAACACGTTATGAACCTGTGGTGACTAATTGCGACATTTGCAACAATTTTACAACAATTGGCAGTAGTCACTGAGGCTTGCTTTCTAGCAACTTCAACAATATTGTAGATATTGCTGAAGCCATCACAGAACTTAAACAACTCAAAGATATAGCCATTGTGCCTGCTGACAAAGGTAAAGCCACAGTGTTAATAGATAAAACCGAACTAAACAATTAGTTGACAATACATTAGCAGATGAAACAACTTATCGCATACTTAAAAAAGACCTAACGCGATCTCTCAACACAAAACATAAATCTCTACTCAAGGAACTCGCCAACAAAGGAGAAATCAGCCACAAGCTCAACAAAACCCTGGTGAATCAACATCCTCGACCTCCATATGCCCGAGCAACAATTAAAGTCCACAAGGATCAGATAAAAGCCCGTTTACTCATCTGCAGCCAAGATACAGTGTACTATAACACAGCCAGACAGGTAAGCAACATACTGGCCCCTCTAGGTAAATCCGCTAAATCATTTATCAAAGACTGTAGAATTTTAGTAAAAATTAGCTTTGATCCAAAATACAAACCAACTAGTAGGCTATGATGTTGTTGATTTATTCACTAATGTTCCCCGAGACCCTTGCAATCACTCGTCTAGACACCCTTCAAACATCCCTCAGCACAGACAACATCATCAAACTTATTGAAAACTGCATCACCACAACCTACTTTACATGGGGAGATACAGTTTACCAACAAATTCATGGCCTCCCAATGGGCTCACCATTATCACCTGTATTAACAGAGCTATTTATGACAGAATTTGAAAACGCAAAACTGCCATATGCACCCATCTGTTGGTTTAGGAAAGTTGGCGATACTTTCATTGCCATACAAGACGATCAAGACCCAACCGAACTACTGGATTACCTAAATGAACAGAATCCACACATAAAATTTACAATGGACCTTGGGAACAATCAACAACTCCCTTTCTTAGATGTTTTAGTACGCGGAGACAACAAGATTCAAACAAGCTTACACCGAAAACCGACCCACACCGATCAATACAGCCATTACAGTTCCAATCATCCAACTCAAAGAAAAGTATCATCTCAACTTTAACATAACGCGCTGTCAACATATCATCAGTCCCAGAAGCCAAAGACGCAGAATTAAACCATCTCAACAAACAAAACTCTTATCCACCGGAAGTCGTTAAAAATAGCTTCTTACAAACTATCAATTCATCCAGCAGAATGCCCCGAGTAAAAGACCCATCACCCGTTTGTATCACGCTACCATTCAAAGGCCACATCAGCTAAACACTGAAAAGACTCTTGAAAAACAATGCCAACATGGACTGTGTTTTCACTAGCAACCGAACTCTAAAAAAACTGCCTAAATGCGACCGGTAAACGCCCTGGTTCAGTGCCGTTACAACCCCAAAACTGTGTATATAAAATTTCTTGTTCATGCCATTGCCACTACATAGGTGAAACTTGCCGACCTCCCAGTAAAAGGATCAAAGACCACAAAGCATCTAATAAACAATCTGACTCAAAATCTGCCCTTTCTGAACACATTCAAGCCAATCCAACTCATACAATTAACTGGGACAACACAAAAACTGTTAACATAAACCTGCCTAATCTAAATAAAAGAAACCTGATGGAAGCCATCCAAATTCGCAGAACAAAACCCAAATTGAACAGACATTGGCTTCTACATACCCCCTGCTAATGATGATTTTATTGACTTTGTGAAACGCTAGCCCCACTCCTTACACATTTCCAAATCAGTGTAATTTATTCAGACATGCATGTTGTCATTATCATGTGTGCTTAGTTTTCACATCACAATTTTTATCCAACTCTATATTATATAAGCCAGCTCAATCTTTGTTGTTTTGTTTTTACACCTGTGATGCCTCAAACTGTATATACTGTAGTTTTGATTTCACACCTGTGGTGCCTCAAACTGTATATATACACGCTCTTCATGTTATTATTATTATTAGCTTGAAAACGGTGATAGTATCTGCACTGAAACGTTGCGTATGAATAAACCCAGAAGATGAAAATCCATAAAGCCTTAGTTATTATGTCATATGTATCGAAACGTTATGTTCTATAACAAAACAACAAGTGGTTATCCACAAATTGTATAATTAAGAATATACTTTTTCTTTAATAACTCCAATCAGGTCAGAGGAATGTATTTGCACCAGCCTCAATGTATCTGAATCAATCCACATCATGACAAAGGTAACGGAGGCAATTCATTGCAGACAGATTGGAACAGCATCATCACATTAATTGTAACAAATTGCCTTCTTGTTGTGAAGTCTCTCAATTAATCGTCCAAAATCAGAATACACCTTAATTGTGATATTTTCGTGTCTTGTCTTTCTGCTTTTGGGGCTGTTTCGAAGACAGGGTCCAGTGTAGTTTTTTGTGATAGCTTTTGCTGTTTCCACTTCACAGATGTGGTTGTCACTCACAGAGGTAGATTATCAGATAAACTCGACAGCATTCGATGGCATTGTGGCAATCAAGTAGTCACTGAGATTTCTTACACATTTGAGATGGAACAAAACAAAAAAACTCTTCGGCAAGTAAGTGTCCAATGTAAATGGGAAGAGACAAGGTTGTAGTCTTTTAATGGCTAACTGTGATGTTATTTGGAGAAGTAATTTATGTTCATGCTTTACTGACAGTATATAAGACCAGACGCCCGGTTGTAATTTACATAAATATTTAAATTAACCACATGTTGTGAATAACAGTCAAACAGAGTTCTTTCTTTTATACTTGTAGCATTTTGTCTCTCTCGATTAAAGCTAGATGGCAGAACTTAGCAAAGTTGTATAATATGTCCAAATTTTCATTGGACATCAAAATAGAGAATCTATGGACATTTCTTATTGATAAAAACTTTGGTGGTATACATTCCTATCTGACATTTTCAAAAGCGGGACCCATCATAATAAAGCGATACTGGTGTACTTTTTTTACTCATGTTACAACTCTACATTTTGTTATCGCTGGTGGAAGAGCAGTAAACCGCCCTGTATCTACCAATAAGCCTACCCAGCCTTAATTTCGCCAAATTTTGTCGCAATTTAATACATTTTAAATTGAGAATTTTTTCTTGAATTAGACAATTTTTGTATGTATTGTATAAGACATACCTGCTACTATAGATAATTTTACCTAACCACTTCTGTTGGCAAACATCTAGTCTTTGTTTAACGACAACTATGAAGTTATTTGGGTTTCCGACACCTAGATTAAACCATACCAAACCAAATCCCATATTACTGGCCCAATTACCTAAATGTTCAAGTTGCAATAGCATGCAGCAAGCTATCTTGGGGTACCTGGTATACCTAAGAGATGTAACCATTATTTAATACACCTGTAAGCAGATGAACAGAATAAAGAATGGCGTCCACATCGCTTAAGGCCATGGCATTTGGTGTGCTTTTGCCAGATCCAATCCATCACTTACGCGCCAAATATTGAATATGTTCAAGGGTCTCGTATTTTTTAAAACCTACAACAAGATGGGTTTGACTTTGGAATCAAATAGTGTTAGAAAAGCTTTCAGTGGTAAGTCTCCTAAGTACCACATGGTCTTAGAGATTTCAACAAGAGCACATTTACCTTGTGCAGCAAGGCGAGCTGTAAGTACCACATGGTCTTAAAGATTTCAACAAGAGCACATTTACCTTGTGCAGCAAGGCCTGATGCGGCAAAATCATGACTGACTTTTGGGAAAAATTTACACCAAGGTATTTGTAACTATTCACCGGTTCTATTGTATCCCTTACAATTTTCCATCTTTCCTGTTTGCGTAAGCTCCCACTCTTACGAAATACTACTACTTTTGCTTTAGTCCGGATTACTTGTAATTCCCAACTTTCACAATAGTCTGACAAATTATTTCATTGTTTTTGTAGCTCAGAAATAGAAAAGGAAAGAAGAACTACATCGTCTGCAAACATGATTAAAAAATGGTTGGCAATATCGGGAAACAATTGAATGCCATCGTTGTCATATAAATTTACATCTTGACTTAAGTCCTCCATAATTACTCCATAATTCGAGAATAGACCAATAAGCTTGTTTCTGTTGACCGAATGGAAAGCTTTTTGGAAGTCAGCGAAGGCAATATATAGCCTACTCTTCGGTTTAATTGTTGCTTTTATATACAGGCATAGAGTGTAAATGTATGATCGACAGTACTATACACGCTTCTAAAACAAGCTTGAGTTTCAAAGGTCAAGTTAGAGTTTTTTAGCAGGAGCTTTGGTATGACCACTTTTAAACAGAGGAACAATTATTCCAACCTTCCATTGTTCGCGGAAATCGCCAGAATAAAAAAAACGGGATTAAAACGTTTAGTTAGATATGGAGTGATTACATCAGCTGAATGTATAAAAGAAATCGGGCAGCAATCCATAAAATCCAGGTGATTTGTTTGCCTTTAACCTGTCTATGGCAAGCTTGACTTCTTGATCAGTAATTGGACCATTCAACAATTCGTTAATACATAGTTTTCTAATTTAATATAATTTAGGTCATATTGGCCGAAGAGCCCACTCATCCGCGGATTGCATAATAAACTGGGATGGGAACACATTCCAGAAACACTCAAGATACGGCAAAATGCCAATCATTCTTCAGAAAAAATGAAATCCCTGGATGGTATTTTTGAAGTTCCCTCTGGGTATTTCTGATTACCAGCGGCAATTCTGTGGATATGAACTCAAACTTAGTTTCGCTTTTCTTGTTTTAAGAGTATAACCTATATAGATGAGAATAGTCCGACTTCTTTTGATATCTTGGTCTTGGAAACGGCCAAGGCGGAGATTGATTGATTGATTAGTGATTTACGCCACATTCAGCGATACCTCAGCTACACTGTGGCGTGAACATATTTACAATTTTATTTTTCTATTTTCTACAATTAAAGACAACTCCAATCAGAAACACCATTGGCAGTTAACATCAAATAATTGTTGAGGTGTTAGTTTGGATTTAACCAATGCATTTCCAAATATAGTTCAAACAAGTAACTGTATTTGCTTTATTTTGATAGATTAAGTTCTTTAGAAAATTCACAATGCATTAAGAATTTTTACTTATCTGGGCAAGTATTCAGCAAGCTGTAACCTACAACAATTGCACTGTGGTGATTGGTTGTGATTGTATAGGCCTCAGCCAGATATGAAGTAAATGCAAAATGAAGAGAAAAATAATTGTCTTTGTCCCTTACAGCGTGCATATGTTTATGTAGAAAATTGCAGAATCTCTCTTTTCATTTGTCATAAATGTTTTCGTTTTTGTTTCGTGTTTTTCACCTAACACTTAGTAAGTTGGAACCGACATTGAGTTATGGGGAACGCAAAGTGCATTTAAATGTAGGACAAATGTTTTAACATATTTAGTAACAAACTTTACGATGGACTTTATCACACCTTTAATAGGCATAACAGCTGTACAATAAATTCAAAATGTACATTAATGCAAGCGTACATATTAAAGATGCTCAAAATAAAAGATGTCAGTCGACTACACATTTTCCTGGACACGTGACCTGTAGTGAATCCAGCCTCCAGCGTCTTCGCTTACCGCCCTTTACCTCTGGGTGCCGTCCATGTGTTACTTTGAATTTTCAATCCGTCAGCTTCATCGACCACAAGAGTCATGTACCTAAAATGAGAGGAAAACGTTAAAGTTAACCTACTCTTGCTTCACTTATTTACAGCTTTTGCAGCTAACCGTCGACCAGATGCAGCTTAAGCTAATTTGTTGATACATATCTATATACACATAAACATATGCACGCTGTAAGGGACAAAGACAATTATTTTTCACTTCATTTTGCAT
>JARFOD010124649.1:0-14240 GCA_031763545.1 Mopalia muscosa
ATTCAGATTGTGAGGCAACTGAGGCCCCAAACAAAAACTTGTTAATCTTATATTTGAATCCGGCGATGGTGATTGTTTATTGCTGAAATACTGTTATATAAGTGAAATAGTGAATAATATAGACTATGCTATAATCCCTGGCGACATCAATCAACCTTTTGGTATTTGAACTTGAAACAAGCTTAGTTAGAAAGAAGTTGTTTGTTTCACAATAATTATCTAAAGTTGATATTGGTATGTGCATGACTGAGCAGAGGACCCCCTTTTCAATACGAATGTATACATAAATTATTCACCTTAATAAGCTATCTAGACAGATTTATGTCAAATGCTTGCGTTCACCGGATTGGTGGAGCCCCCGTCAGAAAGTCTATTCCTAAAATAGGCCCGGGCCTTATAATTCAAACGTATGTAATTGCAATTATTGTTTGGGCGACTTACACAATAATTGTGTTGCATTAATCCTTGTATTAAAATTATTTATTTAAATTGTGCATACTTATTGAGGATGGCTATTCCCGAGTCTCTAGTCCGAAAATGGACGAAGATATTTCATTACCGCGACACTGACAACGATGGAGTGATTTATGAAACAGATTTTCTTCGATATACCGATAAGTTTGTGGAGGTCTATGGACCCAGAGCGGAGCCTGTCAGAAAGGTAAGGTAACATTTGATTACTTGTCCAATACGATGTAGCGATAATTGTTCAGAACTGACAAATCGCGACATAATGTTGTCACAATTAACAGCCATTTACTTTCAGTCCCGAACTCTCCCCGAAAAACAATGGTTTCATTTTACACATAGTAGTAATCATCATCTGACGACACGAGGCATAGCCGACGACACAAAACATAGCCGATGAAACGAGGCATAGCCGACAACACGAAACATAGCCGACGACACGAAATATAGCTGATAAAAGGAGGCATAGCCGACGAAATGCGCCTTCAGAAACTCATTTTAGCCACGTACTAATTCAATTTTAGAGTCTATTAGAAGCTGGACATGCTAATAACGTGAATTACATGTGAATTACAAGGAGATGTAATCTAGATACTGCGAACCGTACATGATAGTCATTTTAGCGAGTGTCAACCAAAGCTGTCTCTTGTCCTGAAGAATGTTTCAAAAATGAAAACGGATACAATTTTTTATTTGAACAGGACTGTCCCATTAATCAAATACTTCAAATAAAAACGGACAAAATGTTTTCTGCGAAAAGAGAGGTTTTGAGAGCAATCTCCATAAATCAAATGCTTCAAATGAAAACAAACACAATGTTTTCTCCGAACAGAGAGGTTTTGAGAGCACCCCCATCAAATCAAATAGGCCTAGTTAAAATGAAAACGGACAAAATGTTTTCTCTTAAAAATATAAATCAAATATTCGCGGCTGTTGATTCGGGTGGTACTTTTTTCTCGGAAGGTATCAAAAACCTTACATGTGGTGAATCAATGTCTAAATGGGTAAAAAACAAATACCAAAAAAACAAAACAATGGCTATTATGTTGTCGACAGAAACAACACCAGCGTAAGAAAGAACACAAATCTTTCGACGTGTAGTGGCGAAGCGGGTCTATAATTGAAAAGTAATCTACTATATGGTATATATGGTAACTTTTGTTTTGTAGGTTTGTCCTCTTTTGTGGGGTACAATGACAGCCATGGAATATAGACCTCAGGTGACACTCGACGTATTCTTAGAAAGTTACAAATACCAATGGCTCTACGATAGACAAAACTTCGAAGACAAGCTGGTACAGTACGCCAATCTTTGTTTTGATGCTATAGATACAAGCGGAGACAATCTAATATCTATCGACGAATATACAGTATATCAAAACAACTTTGGAGTTCACAACCAGGATTATATTGAACATATATTCAGCCAGATAGACGTGGACAACAGTGGCTTCATCAGTAGGGAAGAATTTGTGGGTGAGATAATAGAATTCTGTCTACACCTGGGTAGTGAGAAAATTCCTGATATGTATGATCATCAAAAAGCCAAGACGTTTCGTAAGTTTACTGGAGTTCAAATCCCAAAGTCTTTATAAGAATTCAAAAAAGGGATGGAAATTCATTTTATTACGAACTGATTTAATTAACTTCGCATCAGATGTATAACTTTCTCATTCCAACAAAGGCCTTGCTGGGCCGCTTGGTCGATTTTTAGAACATCCATTGTATTTAGTCTCTTATGCAGAATAATATACATCTGTACCATAAATATGTACATATTTTTTGAAACCCTGAATACTCAGGATACCATTATATATGTTTGGTGAAAATACAATTATTACTGCTAAAAATATTGCTAAATGAGAAAATGTCAACATAAAAAATAGACTGCATGTTTCCTGTTTATTTCTCGAAGTGCAATAAGGTGAAATTAATTTTACTAATATATCTTGACACCAAATGTGTAAATTTCATGCCTCGATCAACTAGAGTGAAGTGAAAGCGCAGATTATGTAAATTGTGAGAATTTGAGTCATGTATTTGTTAAAAAAATATGCTGAATAAGTAATAATAGACTACAAAATCCTATGAATGACCAAGACGATTTTACCCGAATGATTACTGAACAGTTATTAACGATTTGAGGCCTGATGAATCACACGTGATACCAAGATAAACAGTTGAGGAACTTGGATGTGCCGTGGAAATTGAGAAGTTGATTTTTTTATTTGTTGAACTTTATCATTAAATATATCTGCGTGAAACAACGAAATCATTACGGATGATGTCAACTTCGCGCAATTTAATACCGGTCATTTGTGAACCATTCTAACTGCTGCTAAAGCGATGGCCTATGGCAAGCCGTTTTATCATTTCTACCTTTATTCTACATATGTCGAATAAAATCATTTATTTTACATATCTGGAAAAGAATTTCATATATGTGGAAAGTAATTAACATATGTGGAAAATAATTCAACATATATGTAGAATAAAGGTAGAAGTGATAAAACGGCTTGCCATATTGGCCAGCAGATTGCGGCGCTGAGTAAGCTCTATAATACTTTTCAATAATAGACCAACATTAGTCGCTTCTTGCTGGATCGTCAGATAACAGGCTTGATAGAAAATCAATCTCGAGCGGTTCTGTACATTATATATATATGTTTTTAATTCGATGAACGACATTTCACCTTCCATTGTATCTGATTTTCAGACTCAGTGGAATTATTGATTGATTGGTGTTTAACGCGGTACTTGAGAATATTTAGCTTATATGACCACGGCGTTTTCCAACGATAATTGACACTATAGCACAACCATGATGTGAATCGTTTTCATACTGTTGGAATGCTAATTCCTTTCCAATGCACTACTTTCCAAACAAACTGCCCTTAGCCAGAGGGCTCAAGTGGAAGGAAAAAAGATAAATAGTTGAAATGATTTGGAAACAGATAAGATTTCTTTACATCAAGATCAAAAGGCTAACCATCATACACTTTTGGTGTTTAAAAAGCCCCATTATTCCGGTCAATTTATGTACTCGTTAGTTTACGGTAAGTTTGGGCTTTTTCGCGATCGTACATGTCAGAAACTTTTTCTTCATTAGGATCCAATACATAGTCTAGAATTGCCTGAACAAATTGGTGACGGTTGATGAACCCAGTCCGATCCACGTTGATCTGTGTAAAGATGTGGTCAATATAGTCTTGGTTGTCCACTCCAAAGCTGTTCTGATAGACCGTGTATTCCTCTATAGAAATTAGATGATCCCCATTTTTGTCTATTGCATCGAAGCAGTAGTTGGCGTATTGGACCAGCTTGACCTCCAGTTCATTCCTCTCGTTGAGCCATTGGTATGAGTAGTTGTTAATAAATTCGCTGAGAATCACCTGAGGTTTATACTCTTCAGATGTCATGGTGCTCCATAATATAGAAGAAACCTGTAACAGAGCATATAGCAACTTTAATTTTACTTTAGAGTTAACATTGTTCAACCTTTGATTAATAATGTACCGTACCATTTTTTTTTCCATTGGTTCGCTGATTATTATTTAACTTAAGGGTCTTTCATTTTCATAATAGAGTTGTGCTGCAACATAAACACCAACACCAGTATGCAACATTACGAAATTTGCAAAAAAAATCTCTTTGCTTTGTTAGATAGTAGCATTCCTGTCGTCAACCAAAGACAGCATGAAGAGGTGTTAGGATGGTCACAACACGTATCGATTTACAAACGGTTAACATATGGCCGGTAAGACAAATTGGCGACCTAAAAATGTAGCATTAACAGCGACAAACCACCAAATACTGCATTAGGGAATTTATCATTTATAAACGTAATGATTTTTTTATTAATTGGTGAATGAGTGATCCAAAAGTTATTTTATTTTACCAAGAGTTACATTATTATCACTGTTTATACATTCACCGTTCACTTTTCTTTGAATAAGAGTTAATCGGTCAAATTAACTATCATTAGTTGTTTAGGTCGTCCTCACCTCGGAGAGCAGAGTTACTTATTTATTTGTATTGTTACAAAATTAATATGCTGAAACATTACATTTTAAAGTTAATTTATACATAATAAATAAAGCAAAATTCATAATTTATTTTTCGTATGAGAGTAATAAAACTGCTAAAGTATAGCATAGCGAGAGTAAGCACAATTCGTGTTCCTATTGAGGCTGAAAATAGACTCGGGGAACTAAAATGTTGCTAAATCCCCCTCAGCTACACTTTAACCGTATACTTTCATAGACCCACAAGAACTTCACACGCTCTGTTATATAAATTTATACATATGTGTATTAGTCCTCTTCGTTTATTCAATACCGGTATATATGCAAGTTCAAAATGACACAAATACAAATGTTATTATTATTTATTATTTCAACAATGGAAGGACTTAATCCCTTACTTATAACTACTCCTGACAATCTTCATTCTAACTGTATATACATATTTACTTGCTGATGTCACTTACTACTTGATGACATTCTCTGGAATAAGGTAGTGTCTAATAAACCAAAAAGTTGTTATCCGTACCAATGTTTTCCCTCTTATAAATACACATGTTTTCACAACGAACATAGTCACTCTGAATGAATTAAGCAAAACAAATAAACAAAAAATAAAATAAATAAATTTTTTACTAAGCTTACACAGATCTAGAAACATTATGAACACTAGAAAAATACTCTGAGGAGTATCAGGCTACTCTTGTTGTACAGGGTAAATCTGCGATATAGAAGATTTAGGCATGTAGACTCCAAGCTGATTTTCTAACAAAATTTATTTTATAAACAAAAAATCCTTAAACTTCTGAGATTAAAAAAAAAACGCGTTCGAAATGAAGATTAATTACGAAATCTAACTTAAACCAAAAAGTGGAAAATGTATGATGATACATTTTAAACAAACCTTAATTGAATACGTATTCGAAACTAATTTGTTTTTACTTTTGTGGTTTCAACATCACCTCGTTCTTTCATATCTGATGATCACGGTGTTTTGAAATTAGCAGAAACCACCTATAAACACAGCATGAGCTATCCAAATCAGGGATACCCTTTCTTAATACTAGGGATTTTACGAGGAAGCTTGATTATAACGATACCCCAATCCCACGGCCTACTCAATTATTCCCACGTTCCAGCTCACATCCCATCTCACAATTCCTCTTAGACACACGCCTTCTCATACCGGTCGGTGCACGGAATTATTTGAACATTTGTTAACTACTGTCTAAAAATGATAATAGGGCCACCCACTCTACCGACCTTTCTGACTGGTTCCGCTCTGGGCCCATACACCTCCACAAACCTCTCTGCATATCGCTGAAAATCTGTCTCATAAATTACTCCATCGTTGTCAGTGTCGCGGTAATGAAATATCTTCGTCCATTTTCTTATCAGCACCTCGGGTATCTCCATTTGCAACACCTTAAAGAAAGCATCAGACAGAAATAAGGTAAAGCTTAATGTACTTTTGCTATGGGATTGACTGGTTCCAGGGTTTGTATCATTCCCCTTTCGGCGGATCGGAAGAGACTATAATGCCTTTTCCACATGTGTGAAATTCTTTTCCACATATGTTGAATTATTTTCCACATATGTAAAATAAATGACTATTTTACATATGTGGAAAAGAATTCAACATATGTGAAAAAGAATTTTACTTATGTAAAACAGAATTCGACATATCTAAAATAAACCGTAAATCAACATATGTGGAAATATTTTTCACTTATGTAAAATTAAAAGGTAGGTAGAACTCTTTTGTAGATATGTGAAATAAAAGCATCCACGGCCTTAAATTAAATGCCTCGGCTTGGGAGTGTACCCTACTAAGACTAACCTTACACAGCATGTCGAATATAATTCAATCGTCATTGCATTCGCCTTAAAAGTCTTCACAAGATAGGAGCACAAATGAAGTTTGGATACAGTACCTTGCTCTGGTTAGAATATCATTTCTCAGTTTTTTGATAAGTGGAAGTCTTTTGTACATATCTTAAATAAAATTTTATTTTGCATAAGTGGAATTCTTTTCCACATATGTGAAATAAATTTTTATTTTACATATGTGAAAACACAAGTGAAAATGTTTTCATGGTAAGTAAAAAAAAATCACAAATATGGAAAATATTTGTACATAAGTAAAATAAAAGCAAAACTAATTCGACATATGTAGAATAAAGGTAGAAGTGATAGAACGGCCTGTCATAGTGGACTCCTGTATAAGCTCAATATAATGCCTTCTTAACCCCCTGCAACAGCAGGGTGTTACAAATATGTTCACAAGACATAAGTGTGTTCGTTTGATTGGAATTTAAAACTTTTCTTAATGTTATTTCACTCACATAACAGCGGGTCAGCCAAATTGGTGACGGAAACCATCCTCCTACCCCAGACAGTATACAAATATACCACAAACAGATCGGCTTTGTGTTGCCTCTTAGCCCTAAGAGCACCAGGGCATCAGCCAGCTTCCCTACCCGTCGGCTTCGTAGATATGTGTAACAAAGCGATACTTTTATATCCCAGAAATTGGAAGCCTTTTTGTATACTAACCTGTGTGGGAGCCGAAGGAAATGTCGATTATGATGGTATTATCAAGTCAGATCTCTAATATATTCAGAAGTCGCTGTATACTTCAGTAGATCTCCTTTCACGGCGTATACCTAACGAATCAAGTCTATTGTGAATAAAAACTCAAATACGATTAATTGAACAAAAAAATGACATAATATAACAAAGGACTAGCGATAATTCAGCAGGCTCTAATTAATCCGGCCGAATATTTTCAACGCTATAAATAGAGATAGCCTTCAAACAAATCAACTGAATGAAGAACCGATGTGGTAAAAGAAAGACTGTATTTTTTATATTTGGAGCTGAATCGCCTTCGCTTCAAAATGTAAAAATAGATTTTAACACAATACTGTTATGCCTACAGGAACTCACAAAGGTACATATGAATGTCAAGGCAAAACCAAAAAAAAAAAAAAAAAAAAAAATTAAGTATTTCTGTTAATGTTCATGTTAATGCAAAGAACGATATAAAAATAAATAGGCCAAATTTGAGTGTGAATTAGGGGACCTTAACTAGAGAAGTCAACTATTGACACACCGGTATTTTTACATAGTGTAGCATGTTGTCTTGGTGGCTTTATCAGGGCACTTGTCACTTATCATTTAGTGTGTGATGTCCTATCCAATTTTACATCCTATCTCAACGCTTTATATCTTCAAAGATACTGCTTTGTTTGTTTGATTGGTGTTTAGCGTCGTACTCAAGAGTACTTCACTCATGTGACGATGGATTGTCCACTTCAAACTGCTCCTTGCTTACGATTGAAAACCGCGAGAAAAACTCGTATAAACAACCACCGTAATTGTAGGAGCCACATCGTGTGACTCGCTCATATACCTGAGGGTCAACAGGCGGATTCGATTCTGTGAAGGTAAATCGATGTAGAATTAGTAGCTCACTCTCTAGCTTTGTATTACTCCGCCAATACACTCCACTGCCTTCCGTTACTTAACGGAAGGCAGTGGAGTGTATTGGCGGAGTAATACAAAGCTAACGCCAACCTCCAAATTTCGGCGCTCAAATCTCTTCTGGTCGAAAGTATCCATCTGGCAAAACCTTATTGGCTATATTACACTTTTGGAGAAGTGAGGCTAAGGGGAATAAAAATAAATTGTTAATGGTTGTAAGCTGTAGAGTTTTTGCCCTTATTTGCCAGTCTTCTTCGACAGAAGTTTAAGTTGGCAATCATGGCTTCGCTCGCTAATGTTTAGGCTGTGCAGCGAAGCTCGTACGTTTCTTAAAAAAATCGTTATGGCCACAAGGAAATGGGGAAGGTGAGCTTATGTTGGATAGACAAAATAGTCAAGTGAAACAGTTCTGATTGAACAATAAAAACCCCCGACTGTTTTGTATACTTTTTATTGCATATTAAACCTTTTATTATAAGCATATTAAATCCTAAACCATATGGAGCTATAATATATATCATAGACTCATAGATCCATGCTTTAAACCTGGGATTACAATAAACATTGTAATCCCAGTCCAAACTAAACATAAAAGCGGTAACTTTACGTATGACGGCATGCAGTAGTACCACAAGTCGAGTGTATCACTTCTACAAGAAGTTTATCACTTCTGGGAGTACCAAGTCGAAGAAAACTATACCCTGATACCACTAGGAACAAATGTCATAGGCTCTGGGATAATGATGAGTAGATCCCTCATGAAAGACAAAACATGATTTAGTTCGTTGTTGCGCCAGTATACACTACCAGCTATCAAACCTGAAAAGGGTACACAAAAGGTCGGATTTGTTTGTCTATTTACAACTGCGCATTTCGTACGAAACCTCTGCTACAAAAAAGTAGCCAACTCTCCTTATTTCCATGTGGAGGAGAGTAACATGAAAACGAAAGGGTGTTGTTGATACGTTTTGGTTGAATTTATACCTTCGATGAGCATATAGAACTCGATCGATATATTTATTAGGTGAAACAGTTGTTTTAAGTCAAGTTAATTTTAGAAGCTTCATATTTTATTATTTATCGGTAAGTTTGTCCACATGCAGAGGCACCTTGTTCGACATCAGGTTTCATTAATTTTAGTTGCGACAAGTATAAAAATAGGGCCGACTAACTGATCACTTGACGTGTATCGTTTTCATTGCTCGATTTAATATTTTGTGAAGGCTGATTTTTCCTAGCGGTTTGCGGAAGTGCTCAGAAACAATCTGAATTGTTTGCTTAAGGTAGCACACTCCATGAAATTAGGAATCATTGGGGCTATCACCAGTGTAAGTAATAGTTATTCATTACGGTACCGGTAAAGGCTTCTGGGCCTTATTGTGGAATTGACCAGTCACTTGTAACAAGCCATTGCAAATGCTATGAAAACTGTGACCGTGCATGATTCAGATGTTGAGTTGTATCATATTGCAGAATTCGAAAAAAAATCACAATGCTAACTTTTATCACAGCCACAGGGCTTTCCATGAAAATTTAAGATGAGAGTTAAAAAGCTCTCACCTGAGTATTTATACTGTAGCTTTCATTCAGCCTAATACTGAAAAAAAATATAAATAAACCCATTTCAGAAGCTTAATACAGCTCATGAAAATTCTCGAGTCAGAGTGTTTTATGTGCGGTAGAGTGATCACTCTCATTACACAGAAAGCCCTGCTACCATGCATGTGCATTATATGAAGGTATCAGTTGCAGCTAATTTAGATATTCACAGTGCCAAGATCTATAACATGCAATATCAGGGGTTGGTGAGTCAATTGCTTACAGATCCAAGCCTTGCATATGATAAATAAGCTTATTGATTCTTTTGTGTCGATATTGAATATTTTATACAATCAAATGATGTATCAACTGGTAAATGTATGAAGATATATTACAGTGCCAACACTCATCAATGTGCAGCATGATCTATTTCCCTGTGTAATATCTTTACAGAGTTCAGTTCCAACCAGCCTGAACAATGCAACAAGCCATCACCTTTCTTGCCTTCCTGTTTGCCTTCCTTGGTATCCTGTTGAACTTCTCTATCCACAAGATTGACGAAGGACATGTGGGGGTTTACTACAGGGTATTCTTATACTACTATGTTTTATACTTATATAGCAGATTTAATTAAAAATTTATATTATATGTTCTGTTCTGATTGACAATAACATTATTTTAAAATATTTAATTTTAATTTTTTAATAAATGCTATCTTTTGAAGGTTAACATTGTATATCTTTAAACAGTGATCATGATTAATTCAACCCTTTTCTGAAGTAACTTTGGATGCCTTTTCTTCCACATAGTCTTTGTAGCCAGAATATAGAGTATTTGTTTACAGCAGAATCATTGGTAATAATGTGAACATGTGCTTTTGGACAGGGTGGTGCACTGTTGACGACTACCAGTTCCCCAGGGTACCATGTCATGTTGCCTTTCTTAACCTCATTTAGGAGTGTACAGGTTAGTGGTTTATCACCATTTTATACTGTTAGGGTCAAATAACCTATGTAATACTGTTTTAGCACTTGGTCAATATGAACACTAGCAGTTCATGTAAAATGTACAATTCCATTACCATCTCCAGGCCTCGAAATTTGACGCGAACGAAACGATCGTTCGCGGGTCGGTTACGCAAAATCAAAACGGGCAGAACGAAAAATCGGTTACGTGGACGTGTACCGTATAACGTTCTAAAATGGTTTGTCAACTTGCAACCCAAAGAGGTAACAATATAACTTTCAGTTGACTTTCCACTAGCTCTCAAACAAAACAAACATTTTAACTGTTTTATGGCTACATATTTTGTGAAAGCGGAACAATGTATAATGTCCGTCTACAAGGCGTTAGCAGGTCGTGGCGTGAGCCAGGCCTTTAGAAGTTTCAAGGAGTGTCATTGTTTTGTTTATCCTTGTTCCTGGGCCAGACATTTAAGGCTGCATTAAACTAATTACTAGTTGTTTGTTTCGCGTTGACGGTTCCCTTACCCTCATATTACGTCCCATCGATCGTTTTATTTTTTACATGAATGATTGCCTGTTGTTTAAATTGCGTTTTGATTTTTTTTCACTAAAAATTAAAGAAGAAAAATAGTTATTGATAATATATAGCTTGATAAATTATAAGAGTTAACAGGTCGGTCGACTCTGATTTTCCCGTAACAAACATTTAACAATACTTATGAATTGTACCTTGGTACAGCGGCCAGGAAATCGGTCAATGGTATTCATCTTTGTGCAAATCATTGAACAGTCGCACGTTGACAATGACTGAACCAAAACGAAAAGCTGAAAGTGTCAGTGTGAAGACTTTCCAAAAATGGTCTTTCAATGAGGATTTTAATATTCTTGAAGTCGGAGATGAAGGAAACATAGAGAAACTGGAATGTAAAGTTTGTTCTAAATATCTGACAGATATAAGAAGGGAGGCCAGCAGACGTCGAATAAAGGGAGCAGTTTTGGCTGGAATACAGAATTATGCTGATGGGATTAGCTGTGTTCACAAGGGAAATATCATGCGCCATATTAAATCAGATGGACTGCATGATTGGGCAAAGCGTACATTTAGTCATTCTGTAAGTTCCACCGAAAGTGAACGGTCGGTTATTAAACCAACTTCTGCCGTTGCCAAGACACCCATGATCGATGTTGTGATAGAAAAGAACACTCACACTCATTATACTCACCTTTTCGTGACGGCTCTATCTCTTGCACTGAGAGAAAATCCATTTTCAGATTTCCAATGGCTAATTCAACTTCAAAAAAAAAACGGGGTCATGTTCCTCTCGGGAAAAGACAGTGATAAAGCCTGTAAAGAATTTATAACTTACCTAGCGGCCTCCCTTCGTCAATACATGAAAGCTGTTCTATCTAGATCCAATTTTATATCAGCCCTAATGGATGGTTCGCAAGCCAGAAAAACGGGCACAGAAAAGGAGTTAGTGTACGCCAAGGTAGTCGTCAATGGATCGCCTGTGGAACTTTTGCTTCAGTGTCAACATATGCCCGACTTTGGAGGCGAAGACGCTAATTCGGTAAAATCTGCATTTGACAAAGCTTTTCTGAAAACCTACGACGTACCTGAAGAAAGGTACTCTAATCTACTTGTAAGTATCTGCGCAGACGGGGCTAGCGTAAATATGGGCGCCCTAAACGGAGCGTGTACCCAAATCAAGCGAGAGTATAACAGGGACTGGAATTTGATTATCCACTGTTCGAATCACAGGCTCGAGCTTGCCGTAAAAGACGCTTTTAAAGCAGATCCAGCATTTGAAGAAATTGATGAAATGATGACTCAAGTTTACTACATGTTTAGAAATAGTGGGAAAGCTAAAAGGCTGCTGAACATAATTGCCGTGAATCTGGGCGTAACCTGTGTAAGTTTTGTGAAAGCGTCTGGCACTCGATTCCAAAACCATACATATAGGGCTTCAAAAGCCATGATCGTAAATTTCCTTCCCCTCTGTACGTACGCCGAAAACATGATCGAGAATCCGGGGGCCTGTAACAAGGAAACTGCAGCGAAACTAAAGGGCTACATCAAAATCTTTCTCTCATACAAGTATCTGGCCGCCCTCCATTTCTTCAGACAGGTTCTCTCTGAGACAGCCCATCTTTCTTATGTAATGCAGAGCAGAGCAACACTTATTACATACATCATTGAAAGCCTCTCAAATGCCAAAGAGAAGCTCGAGGAACTGCAGGAATCTGCAATGGACCTCCCGTTTGCAGCAACAGAAAACCCAGATGCCACAGTCTCCATAACAGCACAGGCAACAAATCTTCCTGCTTCACTTGCTTTTAAAGACAAACACAAACTTACCAAAAAAGAAGACACAAAAACTTACCCATGTTTTTAATCAGGAGTACAAGCTTAACTATGTGAACCGAGGTAAAGAGGCAGTCCGACGAATACAACAAACACTCTTACCTGCCATCGCAACATCAATAGATAAGCGATTTGAATCATTTATGTCTGACAAAGAAATTTATCACGCCATGCTCATTACAGACCACACAGTATGGGATTATGAAGACGACAACTTTGGAGTTGACAAAGTGAAAAAACTGAGTGAACATTTCCAAACACCACTGAGCTTTCACAGTTTCAGTTCAGACTTGGCAGTAAATGAATTCAAGCAAGTAAAACGACTTGTAAAGCAGAAATACAGATCCTTTAAGAACAAACTCAGTTTGTGGGAAACCCTTTTCCATCACTATGGGAGTAAATACCCACACATTCTTCTGGTGATAGAATTGTGTCTGTCGATTGCATGGTCTTCTTCAACTGTGGAGAGGGGATTCAGCACTACGAGGCGGATCTTGGCGGACAATAGGACAAGTCTTGGGAAATCCGGCCTGGACGACCTCCTTCAGCTACGGATTACTATCCCAGTTATGGCTGGACTCGATGAAGAGTACGAACAAAAGTTGGTAAAGAAAGCGGTCGAGTCATATGACATCAACCACGAAAGGACGATACAGGAAGAAAAAGCAAAGTCAGCCTCGGAGGTGAATGTCGACTTACCCGACACGTTTCTTCCCACACCATTTACATATCCACCCAACACTCCTTCCCACAGACTCGCATATCACTGTGAGTGAGTCGGAAGCTAGCGGCTCGACAGTACTTCCAACAGCGATTTCGATAGCGACAGTGAAAAAGGAGACACCGAAAGTGCAGTAATTCAAAGTGAAGCCATCGAAAGTGAACTTAATATATCGATAGATCGTGGGTTTTTTTTTTAGTATTATCACTGTTATTCATCATTGTGGGTGACCATGTCCCCATATAAGAAGTAAGAATAAGAAAACATAATTGGGATAATATCATGTGTTTCTTGTATAGTTAAAAGTTAAGACATTTCCCAATAATTGTGGTAATAATTATGCCATGTGTGCTAAACACCCTATGGACACCCCTGGGCACCCTTTTAGGGTGTAACATGTGGATCGAAAGGGTGCAAATTAAACACAGAGTTTCTGGGAGATAAAATTACACCCTTTAAGGTGCATTTAGGGTGTTATTACATACGAGGGTGTTGAAAGATGTTTACAATGAGTTTATAGTGGACGATAAAATACACCCTTGGTGCTATAATGCGGAAGAGTGATAAAGACCAAATAAAACCCACGGGGGCTGCCCCGTCCCAAGTTTCCTGTATATATTCTCAAACTACGGAAGGCCGTTTTTGATAAGTAGTAAATATTTATTGTCAACTGT
>JARFOD010124660.1:0-28581 GCA_031763545.1 Mopalia muscosa
TCTCTTATTAGTTTTATACACTTGAAAAGGATCTCTGCAATGGGATTGAAACGTTGTGATAAATAAATCAAGACGTTATTATCCATATGAATCTCTTTTTAGTTTTATACACTTGGAAACGATCTCTGCAATGGGATTGAAACGATGTGATAAATAAACCAAGGCGTTGTTATGCATATGAATCTCTTTTTAGTTTTATACACTTGAAAGGGATCTCTGCAATGGGATTGAAACGTTGTGATAAATAAATCAAGACGTTGTTATCCATATGAATCTCTTTTTAGTTTTATACATTTGGAAACGATCTCTGCAATGGGATTGAAACGATGTGATACATAAACCAAGAATTTGTTATGCATATGAATCTCTTACTAATTTTATGTTATCCAGCTTCTAAATGCCACTTAAAGAACTTAAACAATATCTGTTCGACGTAAAATAATATTTCTTGCATCTTGTATCTTGTACACTTGTATACTTTATTAACTGTGCTGTAAGCAGGCGATACTGCCAACTTTGTGAAACTCAACAAAAATCAAAAGTTGTAATTTTTGGGTGTAAAAACACAAATAGATACATGTTTGGTATTGGTAATGAAAAAATTTAAAGTGTCAATCATTTTAGATACTTAGGCGTCTACTTTAGCAGTAACATAAACTTAATTTCTTTGTACATACAATATCTATTACATGCAGCTAAAGCTATGTATTCCTTACTAAAAATCCAACGAAACTAGACCTATAGTTATATTGCATCATATAACTATTTAACCAAAATGTAATATCCGTATAACCACATGGATACTAAGTATGGGGTATAGGCGATATCACATGTATCGGTGCCTCAGAACTATACAGCTCCTCAAGCTAAGGCTGAATGTAAGGATCCACAGGTTGTGATGTATGGACAGCTAGGAAGAATACCTGTCGATGTAAATTTTAAAACTCGTGATTGAATATTGGTAAAAAATATATATAAGTTTGTAAACCTGTAGAGCTATGCAACATCCTGCACAATGCTCTATAACAGCCCAACTGAATATGTGAATGTTACATGAATAGAACCAAGACAGTGCGCAGTCTCAATACATCAGCTTTATAATAAAATAAATATCAGCTCTATACATTGAGGACTTTTTGAGATAGAGCTATGAATATTAAATAATAATTTTTTTTTTCATAATATGATATAAGCAGGGACATTGAAATTTCATGTTAAAAAATTTCCTACGGTTTCCAAAATGCACGCTTTGCACATTTGTCAGCAAAAAGGTCCATTGCAAGCTGTTGTTGAAATGGTGAGTTACCGTGGGTATAATAGGTAACAACTGTTTTGATTTTAAAGACTAATATTAATAAGATTATATCAAAATTGTATTCATTTAAGAATAATATGAAAGGAATGGGCTTTAAAAAAACTAACAAATTTGAATAATGTACCTTTGTTAAGTACAAAACAAACTTCATTAACATCGGGACTAAGTAATGGGTTCATACAGATCCAGATAAATTCAATATTTCTTTAAAGTAAAAACAAACTTATTTAACGTCGGCACGAAGAAATGTGTTAATATAGCTACATATGAATGCAATACTTTTTAAAAAAGTTTTAACAATTTTAATTAACATCGGGACTCTGAAATGAGTTCATATGCGAACAGATAAATGCAGTACTTTCTTGCCGTCTGCTTGGAGAAGCTAGATGGTGCTTGATGGTTATAAAACACCAGACAATTTATATCAGTGTTTTGTCCAACTAAGAAAACAGCTATTCAAAATGTTTGTTTTTATAAAATCTTGTTATGGTTTATTCAGGTTTGTGGATTTATTTGTTACAGCATTATCTAGTTGTAATGTTGGTCTAGACGGATCTAGAGTGGTAAACGTATGAAGGTGAATGAACTGTTCCTATACATTTTTACGCCATATAAGTATAATACGGCCAAATACTATAATGACAGATCAATTTATAGACACTATCCAAATATTGTGTAAATAACGGAACTTATGACCCGTTACAAACACATGTGATATGGAAGGCAATTGAACAATAATAAATTGATCTCTTGATCTTTTTGACTTTCTTCAGTCTAAATTTTATTAAGCAAAATGTGGGCGGTCTATTTTAAAAGATGTATTGCTAGTCGGCGGTCATCCCACAAACGTCATGGATCACTGTAAAAATATATTAACCATCTTTGTCCAGAACACAAACAGGAGGGAAGTCTGCTGTGACAAGCCCAGTAATCTCCAAAATCTTGTCAGTGACAATATAATATAAAAAAAACTAAGTTTCGCGTTTTTCTGGTTTAAAATGATGCAATGATCAAATATAAATGAATGGAATCGGAAGGGCTATGGGTAAAGGAAAACCTTGAAGAAAAAGTCCGATCTACAAACAGTATGTATACCTATGCCCCTATTAATTCATTAAATCAACAAATGTTAAATTACATTACTTTGAAATATAAAACTGTGCCACACAGCGTAAGTTTGGTGTTTACTGCATATAACAGGATGCGTATTAGTGGAACGAGTGCCACAGCCCACTACATAGTTGGCGTTGAGAGGGGAGAAGAGAACAATTACTGTCACGTTTCGGGAGAACCCATTAGTATTGTGCACATTCATGTAGTAGGCCTACATATATTTCATATTAACATGGACAGTAAGCCGCAGTGAGGACAGCACTAAATATTATTTGTACCTAATAATATATACAGTTTTGTTTAACATAAAAAGAAAAACATAGACAAAATGGAATAACAAATGTATAATTACAACAAATACATATATATATATACATATTGTGACAAGTGCACACCCTTCCACCTACAGCAATTTAAGTTTGATGTTGATATTTGCGACATTTCTACGTAAGTGTTGGGGCCCGCGGCCGCGGCTTACTGGTAGCGAGTGCGCTTCCTAAACTGAACCTACTTCGATTTACCGTTCACTAGATCAACCATAAGATATATGAGCGAGTCACAGGTTGTGGCTTCGTCTATTGCGGGGATTGCTTTTACCATGTTTCATCCCGGTTTTCCACCGTGGAAAGGCTGTGTACAGTGTAAAGTTGAAAATCTGTCGTCATATAAGTCAAATACCCTAGAGTACGACGTTAAACACCAACCAAAACAAATAAAACAAGTGTTGGGTGAAAAGCGATAGGCTCTTGTCACAAACTTTTTTGCAACTGTCATAGTTTAAACAACATCAACGATGTTGTAAATATCAATAAATACCAATATTATATTCGTTTACAAATAATATGAAAGCAATTTGTGCTTTTAAAACATCAAACAGGAGGCATAATAAAACAAAGTTTAACATCGAGTATGTTTTGACATAGAAATCAGTATATGACAGGAGGTAGAGCGGAGGCAAAGGATGGACGGCGGAGCGGACAGACAAACTCCAAACAATGTCACGTGGTAATGATCATAAAAGTAAACAGTCCAACATGTCAGCTGTTACATGACCAAATTTGAGCTCGATACATTGAGTTCTTTTTCAGATAGACATCGCACTCTGTCTGCTCCCTGTTTTGAAAACAAATACTACAAACTGGAGAAGCAATATGGTAATGTTGATGGCATGTCACACGGCCCAAACCCCAAGGAGTGTACATGCCCTGACGGAACACTTCCATAGGTCACATGCAAGAGATGCTTCAAAAGGAAAGTGATATTGCAGTGGAACTAAATTTGAGAATAAAGAAAGAAATACGGCATTTTGTTCTACTATTCTGGTTAAGCCAGGTCTATTGATGTTTCCTGTTCGGTTGACATGTACCGTCGCCAAAACAGTAAGAGTTGTAACCCATGGGTTAGGAAATTAACAGGATGTAGTAAAAACTCTCAAAAATTCATTGGACACAGTGTCGAGCTGAGTAAAGCTCAAACGAACCTTTATGACTGCAGTAATACAGATTTACTCATGAAGTGGAAATGACCATTATGGAATAAACACCACTGCTTCAGGGATTTTCATATGTTATTTTATGGGGGGAACAGATCTTTATGAGAGTACTGTGTTAAGATGGTTGGAATCTGGGACTCGACCCTATGGCCCTGAAGTCTACAAACCGTGATTGCCGATAATATTGGAGGGAAGTGCTGGAATAGCCTAGAAAATAGCCTAGAAGTGGAAGGAATAATATTCCGGAAGGCAACCCATTAAGATCTTGTAGAGACGAGTTAGCAGTTCATAGTTCGAAGGGAACTTAGATAAAGAAGCAAATGCAGAATGCAAGAAAATGGAACAGAAAATCCTGCAAAGGATTATAGGAAAACGTCACAAGAAGACATTAGAACTGGGTACGCAAATATGCTGCACATTATTTGGCAAGCTAAGCATAAAGTGTATTGTATATCATGTTTCTACTTATGTACATGTAACTTAAATTCAAGCGCCACAACAAATTATTGAACAAAATCCAAAATACCATTAATTGGGACATAGCATCTAAATGACACCAGATTTGCGTTATAAGCAGCTTAAATACAATTTTACAAATATCTCAGTTATAAATGTAAATCATAGAATGATATTGATGTAGATGGATGTACATTGTCATCCGTTTAAGTTTGATCCTCATCAGACAGGATACATTTGTTTGAAAACTATATGTGCTCCATGCAGGAACAAATTCACACCAGTTAATTTTCAAAAAGTTGTATGTGGATTGTTTTCACGAAAATGTACTCCCAGTGATAATTTACTCAGCATCTGGTATCTTTTAAGGGAAATTGTTGGCTATAATCCTGATATTTTGAGACAGTATTGCAACACTTGTGAGTAAATCTCGATATTTTTCTTCTGGTATAAGGTTGTGTGTATATCACAGTATAGAACAGCAATAGGATCCTACACAAGCTACACTACAACAAATTACTAAGGCAGCAGTGCTGCATGACCACAAGTGTGGGCTATTTTGCAAATTATCGATGATCCCTAATCCAAATTACCAAGTATTATTAGTATCCAACTGTTAAAATTACTACAAAATCTATATATGATCCAGATGGAAAACTATTCAACCGATTCTAGTAGTTATCCACACTGATGGAACATAGCCAATATATACCAAGTGCACAAAAAGGCAAACAAACAGTTAATGGGTTATATTAGTAATTTGGAACAATTTCGTACAATTGTTTTTATGAGGTTATCGCTATAGCCCTATTCTGTAGTCGTCAACAATTGTCACAATTAAGTCATTTTTAGCTAAATGCGCGGAAACTAGCTCTAAATAACACATTTCTGAAAGCCTATTAACTGTTGGGGTTTTGTAGCTGAATTGTATACCTATAAGTCTCAACCCAAGTATCATATATAGACGGTCAAACGTCTAAAGAAAGGTTAATTTAGCTTTACAGAAGAAAAAATAATAATACGGACTTTTGGTAATTTTACCGACTTTTGGTAATTTTCCACTGAAAGCAGGCGGTGTATGGGTAGTCATTACATTCTAGTTGGAGCCAGACTGGAAAAATTATTGCAGGTTTTATATACTACCATCGACCAAGAGTGTCTTGGGTCAGCGGTTTTAAGTAGTGTTGATGGGTCAATTAATTATATACACGAAGGTTACGCAGTGCGGACGATGTACAAAAAAGAAACTGATGTAAACTCATGTTTTGATATGACTTTTTCGTTGAAAATTAACGAATACGTAAATATTGCAAGCAGCAGCGACGGCAGGAGTCATAAGTAGAAATAACAATAACTCCTCGCATATTCATCAACAACATTACAAAGACGGCTGAGAAACCGTCACATCATAAAGTAACAGTCCGGACCAGATAACGGCTAGTTATTTTGCAATATTTTCCTTATTTGGAGATATCACTTTTTTAGTTTGAACAGATTCTATAGTTTAGAAAATTTTGCAGTTTGAATCACACAGGAATCGAACGTGTAGACCCTCTGAATCAGACACCGAATCGCCCACAGTAAATGACGGCCACTTGTAGACCGCTCAGGCTGGTATTCCATAAGGGATGGAAGTGTGCCTGGCTTGGGTACCAGCTCAGGTAGGTGTCCTTCGTAATGAAAAGGCTTTTTAGTTTTAGTTAACTTTTAGTTAAAGTTTTAGCTTTATCAAAAGTCTTTGAAAGAATAGTTTTCTACAAGTCATACGAATATTGTTTCCACCATAATATTCTAATGCAAAACATTTCGGGTTTTTTAATCAGGAGACGGAACAGTTGCATGTAATCAATAAACTAAAATATTGAACATCCTCCACAGCAGATTACAGAATGACAGTGACATATGCATGGATGCCAGCAAGGCATTCGACAAATTCTAACACAAGGGGCTCCTGCATAAACTCGAGAGAATAGGTATTGAGGGAAAACTTTTGGAATGGATCAAAAGTTATATACATTGTTAACAAGTTCGTGTTACCATGAATGTAAAAGTTGTGTACATTGTTAGCAAGTTTGTGTTACCATGGATGTAAAAGTTATATACATTTTTAGCAAACGTGTTACCATGGATGGTAAAATATCCAAGCTATTCCTATAAATGCCCGGGTTCCACAAGTCTCTTTATTAGGCCCATCTTTATGTCTTAGTTACATACACGATATTGCTGTAGATCGAGAGTGTAACGTTCACCTGATTACTCTAGGTTCTAGCATTGGGAGTGGACAGTTGAGAGAGCTCTTTGGCAACACGAAGAAAATAAGATATGAGGTTTGCCACTGCATTTGCCCACTTTATATAATTTCTTGTCGTCTGACTTGTATCAGCTCAACCTTCGTTGTTATAGTGAAGGTGATGGAGGATTCCTTCATACACAGTGAAGACATACATTCCTGTGATTGAAATAACCAAAGGAACGGCGAAAATTACTTGGCAAACAATCTTCACCCAAATTCCAAAACCACAACGTAAACAGTTTACAATGTATACTTACCACATACAAAGGGAAAAATAATAATTAAATAAACAGACAGATGGAAAATCTGAAATTATTGAAAAACTTCGATGATATTATATATGAGCTGCTATTATGAAGCACTGGTGGTTAAAATGATGTACAATAATCAGCCTTGATAAACGCCTGTCACTCTGATAAGTTTGTTTTTATACGATTGTATTCATAATTTATAATCATGTCTATTAATTTCAATGATTTTTGGATTGAGATTAAAAAAGTCGCCATCCTAACAGTAGATAGTATTGTTACATTTATACTGACTCGTTTTTCATGTTATAAATCCGCTGAACAATTTTGAACATTATCGCTTAAACAAAAGATGTTATTGTTGTTTTAAAGTTGGCAGCTGTGATCGTAAATATTATGTTAGCAGGAAAATTGAACACAATTTTTATTTTCCTACAACATTACTGATAAATATTATTATATAAGTATCGCACTATAAGGTACAGTCACTCTCCCTGACATTATCGCACGAAGGTAAGTCATTTTAACTGCCGTGGTTTATTTAACGTTTTACGGCGTATATTTTAGGCTGTTCAGTCAACATAGTGTAACTACTGGACTCTCCTACTTTCAGACTCCTCGAGAACAATCACTGTGCTAATGCGGGGTCATTTCCACCTGGCTGTGTTGGGTGATTAAACAGCGTATGGATTTGCGTACATTTCCCTCGATTCGAAAGATCAGATTTTGGTCCATCTTTTTGTGAAAAAGTGGATTAAACAAGTTCTAATGAGACCAAATAGACAAGAAAATTCACTTTAGTTGCAAAACAAGAGCCCTTGTAATAATCTGTCACCTGTTACATTGGAACAATGTATAGGGTTAATACCTTCGTCTCGGTTATAAGTCCTGCCTGTCTCAACCTGGAGGAGGTTGGAAATTGATCTCCCGCTTTTGTTGGCCTCTTAAAGAAGTTTTACAGATAGGTATAATAATACAAGTTATTGTGTTAAGTGTATCTAAATAAAATCTGCGATAGCTGCAGAACAGTAAATTTACCAGCACCACCATGGTGTAAAATAGACAGGACATGTTGCAAGCCGTTTTATCAATTCTACCTTTATTTCTTTTCCACATATATTGAACACTTTTCACATATATGAAATTCTTTTTCACCTACGTAAAATAAATGGCTTTATTTTACATATGTGGAAAATAAGTTCACATATGTGAAAAAGAATCGCATATAGGTGGCAAAGGTTTCATCATATGTGGAAAAGAATTTCACATATGTAAAATTATTATTTATTTTACATATGTTGAAAAGAATTTCACCTCAGTAAAAAGAATTCAACATATGTGAAAAAGAATTCGGCATATCTAAAATAAGCCTGTATTCAACATATGTGGAAATCTTTTTCACTTATGCAAAAGAAAAAGGTGAGTGGAACTCTTTTATAGATATATGAAATAAAAGTAAATTCAACCTCAATTACAGATTCTCCCTCACAGCCTGTATTTAGCGGCAATGAACTTTCCCAAAAAGTACTATGAGATCAGAAGGACATCCACCCTCTGCATTTTGCAAAGCATTTGTTATTTTCTAGCGAAGAATAATTGAGGAAAACTACATTTGTTTAATAGGCCTACAATCGCGGCCGATTCTGTAAAGAGCATTTAGTACTAATGTAGGCCTACGTCTGTCGTAGGAAAACAAAATGATGTAGACTACAATAAAAGTACCTAATTAGAAGAAACCTGTCGCATAATATAATATTCACTCTTTATTTGTCACCTTAACTGGCATTTTTCATAATAAAATGCATGGTTTTGTATTGTTGGCTGTAGGTTTAATAAACTCAGTCAGAAAAGAAACTTCACACTCGCTTGGATGTCGATAAGTTGAACAGAGAAGAAAAGTGGTTTTAAATAATGATTAAATGCCATTTTCTACCCATTAAGGACGGTGTACCATAAGAATCATGTTCATAATGTAACCAATTCCACCAGAAATGCTACGGAAATGTAAGAGAGTAAAAATGGTAAGTTACAACTTGATGAAAGCATGTCAATAGCGCTTATGCCCTCCATGCTCGTGGATTGAATGATGCGTCTGAACACAGTTTGGGGGGCACCGAGTTTTTGCAAATGCTTTGGAGGGTTCCTTACTTGAGGGAGTCTTCTGCCCAACACATCCCATACATGTTCTATGGGATTAGGGCCAGAAGACTTTGAGGGCCACTCCATGACATAGATGCCAGCATTCCTAAGAACATTCCGCGTTAAATTGGCCGTATGAGGTCTTGCATTATCGTGCTGGAATGTCAGATCTGGGCCATTAGCTGTCATGAATGACAAAAGCTCTGAAATGAGAACTTGATCTTGATTGTTTCCTGAAGCAGTTAGATTTCCTTGAACGACCATCAGTCGGGAACGGGCAGGACCATTAAAGGCACTCCAAACCATAACACTACCGCCCCGAAAGCAGTTCACTTCCTGCACACAACACTAGGCACGTCGGAGTTGCTGTGTGTCATGATATCTTTGACAACGCATTTACCTCTAATAATACTGTTAACTTTCAAGAAAATATTTAGAAATGTATGAGTGTGAAGTTACTTTTTTGGCTAAGTATATATCGGAGTTTTCGACTCGTGCCATTCTGCACTCAATGACCTATATAACAATGTCAATCGTTTCCATAATGTTGGAACTTGGACAGATAATTTTTCTTCAGTGCTAAGTAAAGACAGCGTTGCTACTCTTCAAACAAATTTGTTATTTTGTAATAATCTCAACTACTGTTACATTTTGTACAGACTGTTTGTTGAAAGTCACTGATTGTAGACAATCATAGACCAGCGTGTAGTCCTACATCAAATCATTTTTAATAAATATCATAGTTTGTAAACAGTTTTTGTTTGAAGTGAGTTGGTCCAAGGAAATTCAATATTTTGAAAAAAAAGTAATTTAATTACAAAAGAATGTGTACACTTCACAATCTTTCACTTTATAGCATTAAACACAAACACAAATCTTGTATATTCTTTTACACGTAATCTTTCCATTATTACTGCACAAACTTATTAATACAATCTGAATGGTATGATATAAATATAGTCTATACCAAAGTAAAATACTATTTAATTATTTAATATAAAGGTGGACTTCCATTTAAAATGGGAACTCCAATCACCCAGTTGGACTCTCCAAACAAGGGTATTAAACACCTTTCTCTGATTTGATTCTTTAAAATCATGATGTTTACATACTACTTTGTACACCTAGAAATCAAAGATGGCTGAAAGTTTACAAGCACTGATATGTCTTCTATACTATTCAATCATGGGAAATGTATCAAAAGGTAAACGACCACAGATGTCAAATATAATGACAAAGTTCTTTTATATTAAATCTGAATTTTCACAGAGACTACTAAAAGCATATTATACAATTCTTATTTAAGGATGGCTACCACTTCACCAAATAATTGACACTGTTGCAAATTGTGTAACCCATGTGCATCGCAACGACATGCGATCAAATATACTCTTCCAAAAAGAAAAAAACGCAACGTTAGCTTTTTTATCCTTATAAAAAAATTTAACATCATTTTAAATACAGAAATAAGCATCATATTACATTGAAATTAAGCACACTGGTTGTCCAGATTTCGAAGTATATTAAAATGTCAAAATTTATCATATTAAAAGTCCAAAGAGCCCAGCTGACGTCAATGCAGTCAATATCTGATATGCCCACCATTAACCTGTAACACAGCACTGACCCGTCTCGGCATAGACATGATCAATCTACGAATACGGTTTTGCGGAATTCGCCTCCATTCTTGCTCAAGAGCCTGCTGCAGTTCTTGCAGATTTTGCGGCGCTAGATGTCGAGTGCGCACGCGTCTATCCAAATCATCCCAAAAACGTTTTATTGGGTTCAAATCTGGTGATTCGGAACGCCAGGGCAACACTGTTACGTTCTGGCTATTCAGAAACTCAACAGTAGCAAGAGCTGTGTGCGGCCGAGCGTTGTCGTGCTGAAAGACTTCTCCACGGAGGTCCATTATGGACAGCTTGTGTGGTGTCAAACTCTTCTCTGTATCAAGAGATGTTGTGGTTACCACAGATGTGCACCAGTTGAGGTTTTCGGGTGCAAGATATGGCACCCCACATCATCACACTTCTTCTGTCGAAATTGTCGACCTCAAGAACGCAGTTCCTTACGAATCTCTCATTCCGACGTCTGTACACATCAGTACGTCCATCTCTTCTTTGCAGCTTGAATACGGATTCATCGCTAAACCAGACTCGTTTGCAGTTTCGCAGGTTCCAATCCCTTATTCTGTTGCACCATCGCACCCTTGCACGTGGAAGCTTTTGTTTCAGTACTACGCCAAAGTAAGGACGTCTGGCGCCTAATCCGTTCTGCCGGAGATGGTTTCTGACTGTCTGAGCCGATATTCTCTGGAGATCTGGGACATTTGATGCGGTTTCTGTTGCTGTTATGGTCCGGTTTCCTAAATGAAGTAACAGGGTGTAGCGATCTTGGCCTGCTGTTGTGACCTTAGGTCGACCAGAACGTTGACGATCAGCTGGTGAATCGGAGTTCTGGTGCCGTTGGAAACGCCTGGAAATCGTGCTCCAGTTGACATGATAAAGTCTAGTGACTGCATTCTCTGATTCTCCAGCCAGGAGAGGACCAATGAACACGTTCCGGGTAGATGTGTCTAGTCCTGGCATGTCGTAGCAGGCTGGAGAAACAATTCAACAACTGAATTCAATTGAACGGATTAGTGTCTTTTATACCCATTTCACTAGGTTAATAATTAGGCATGATTCGCACGTGCAACTGACCTAAGTTTTTCCCTACGCCTTCTTTGTGCACCGTTGTACAAAGACTGACCCAAAAGTCACCTGTGATCAATAGCCACTATCAGGTGCGTAAATTCAATTATCGGACACTTACATAATAACATAATCATGTTGTCACAATCAGGCAATTTTTTGGAAGAATTCATATTTTAAATTTTGTTTCTGGTCTTGCGTTTCTTTTTTTGGGAAAGTGTATGATGTCGGGTTACAGCAATCCTGGTTATAGCAGGCGCAAAATATTGTGCATTTCATGTATGCAGAGGCGCAACTACAAGCAGTTGTACTGCATGGAGTAATAGTACAGTGGCATCCACATTTTACTAGACATCTGGTGATCTGGTGATAGTTCGACTTCATCAGGGAGGGTGACTGGTAAATTTTAAAATGAACTATATTAACATAATACACACTTATAATGGATAGATTGCCCTCTTAGCAAGAAAGGAATAGAAACAAAAAAACATCTTATTACGATGAACAGGTTGGGAGCTATGGCCATTTATATGCAATGGCGGCCATCTTGGACGCCATCATGAATTTCTCAAATTGCTCAAGGGTGACAACATGTCATCAAGCAGTTTCTGAGAATAGAGACCCTTGGCTACCAAAATCAACAGTAAATAAAACTTAATACAACAGTGCAAGGTTAAGGGAGCAAATGGTGGTTGGCTCCAAGACAAATGTTAAAGAATCTACAAATTAACATGTAATTTCATATTTATGATTGATTAGCAAACATCTAATTAAACTCCTCTCATCAACCGGGCTACATTGTGACGATTTCAGACTTGTAACCTGTATCAACTACAATGAAGACTCTACGCCCACTAGTGGTGATGCTGGTTTTTCTATTGGTTGAGTGTTCCATGGCAAAGAAAAAGCTGGGCAAAAGTCGTGAAAGCGGTAAGCCCAAGTTTAATATGATTATTAGGATGTGGCTACTTTTTAAAGACAAATTTGTTTAAAGATTTAACGACTAAAACAATTTATTAGTGAGCTCTTGTTTTATCAAACCTTTGTCTAAAAGCGAATTGTTTTGACGACAAAAAATAATAATATGAAGCCTTGGAGATGACAGCGCAGCCACATCGGTCATTTGGCAATGTGATCGGGGTGGAGTGTGTGTGTGAGCGGGTTGGGGGGGGGGGGGGGATGGGCTGTGAAAGATGTCGTCTTTCCAACCCCACCAGACTACTACCGCCAATCATTTAGCTTGTGGAGTTCTGTCTACCCTCTGAAATTCCTTATTTATTTATCTATTAACCTGACCTAGAAATGAAAACAATAGATTTTTTAATCTGAAAAACAAAATGTAATCCCACAATAACTTCGCTTGTTATACTTCGTGTATATACGATATGGTAATTCGACTTACAGCCTTTCCCTCTTCAAGGTCAATCCGAAGTAGTCCTCTGTACGGTATGCACTTTTTTGTTGGTTTGAGTTCAAAAGGGACAATTAACATGGTAGCCCTCTCGCACAGCAAACAACCGTATATTCTCTCAGCTGTCATGCTGGTTAATAACTACTCATTAAACGGTGAGGAAATCGTATTGAAAGCGAAAGTTAAACCCATTTCAAATTTAGGGACCTTATATTCATATAAATATGTTTTAATTTAGTTTGAATATATTGCCAGTTCTCCTGGGTTCCCCCGACTGACGCTTCATTTGTTTTTTTATCAGTACAAGATCTCTCTAAAAGACTAGGAGGATATGGGACAGGTGAGAGATATTTAAAATGACATTTTGGCGAAGCTAACATGTTTTACCAGGCATAGATATGTTTCTTGTACAAAAAAAAAATATTGAAAAAAACAGTCATTATTTTAATTAATAGTACATTGGAACGTCTTAGAAAAGTACAACAAAAAACGTGCAAATAATAGTTTAGACACTCGTTTTGAATTTGTCGGGCGTATCAGCCAATGTAGAGCATGTATAGGCCTATATATCTTAAATACAATACACATGCAAGTATAATCCCTTATATCTGAAATATAATACAAAGGTATGTGTATTCCCATATATCTTAAATATAATACACGGGCATGTATAAGCCAACATATCTTAAATAAAATACACACAGGAATGTTTATTTCCCATACATCTCAAATATATATTCAGTTGATTAAAACCAGCGACGTCTTATCTCCATGGCATTGTCAATGGACCGCTTGAACATTAGTGTAATGTTACGGCGTAACATGACTCATGAATATTCATTTAATTTGGAAACTCTCCTGTCGCTGGGGGTAGCTTCGTCCTCTGGCTGATTATCGATCGATGACTCTGCGTTTGTCTACACCCACTGTGTCGCCGTCAGTACTTGTGTTTCAAATGCAGCAAACCACAATGTAGGTGTTTTTCAAAGAAGTAAACTTGCCATTTTAGTTTATTTTATTATGTTTATTTTTAAAGAAAACCCCTAATAACTCATTCTGCATATGTTTCACAATTACTTAAAGACGATATTGTTTTATTTTCCCATTCAGGTTTTTACCCTTCCTTCATTCCTTATGTAAGAGAGTCCTCGGCCGTAAATAAAGAAAACCATTACTCTACATCGTCTGAACGATAGTCAACGTCTGAACGACAACAATGATATTATATATGAGCTGTTATTATGGAAGCACTGGTGGTTAAAATGATGTACAATAATCAGACTTGATAAACGCCTGCCACTCCAATAAGTTTGTTTTTATATGATTGTATTCATAATTTATACTCATGTCTATTAATTCTAATGATTTTTGGATTGAGATTTAAAAAATTCGCCATCCAAACAGTAGATAATATTGTTACATTTATACTGAATCGTTTTTCATGTTAACAATTTTGAACTTTATCGCTTAAACAAAATATGTTATTGCTGATTTTAAAGTTGGCAACTGTGATCGGAAATATTACGTAAGCAGGAAAATTGAACACAATTTTTATTTTCTCACAATATTACTGATAAATATTATTATATAAGTATCGCTCTATAAGGTACATTTACTCTCCCTGACATTATCGCACGAAGGTAAGTCATTTTAATTGTCGTTGTTTATTTCGGGTTTTAAGACGTATATTTGAGGCTGTTCAGTCATCATACTGTGACTTCTGGACTCTCCTCCTTCCAGACTACTCGAGAGCAATCACTGGGCTATTGCGTGGTCATTTTCACCTGGCTGTGGTGGGTGATTAAGGGACTGTATCCAGTTATCGGCCGTTTTCTCATCGGTCGTTTTTTTTTTTTTTTGGTAAACGACGATGTAGGAAACCATCGGCGTTCAATGCGTTTTTTGTGTTCACTGACGCGTGATTCATATTTCATTACCCTTGCAGCACGGTAGGGGGTAGTTAAATCTCTGTCATACTCCTCTGTGAAATCATATTTTGCCAAAGTGTGCAGTTTGGTATACCTGCCCAAGGTATTCAAACACTTTCTTTAACGATGTCTGACAGGTATATATTTGTATCATTAAACACTGCATAATCCCTTGATTACTATAGTCCAGTCATAAACAAACCATGAGTGAATATTTTCCGCTGCTTGGAGACTTTCGTCATGAAACTACACAGGTATTAAGCTGTAGCTTTACTGGTTTCGAAAATTGGCACCGACGGCATGTCAACATCAAAAACTGAGTTGCGCATGTCTACATCGGTCACAAGTCCCAAACCGCTGTAAGTCGTTCACGGTGGGCGTTTAACACTTATCAACTACTGCCTTATTAGAGGACGAGTTCCATTTTATGTTTATCTGTCCTGTTTATGATGATCTCCGAAAACTGTACCTTACTAAATATTATTGGAGAAACCCAAGTGTATACAAACATATACAATTACTGTCATCGCTTTCAAAAACTACTCTTTGTCGCACAGGTAAATATATCAGACTAGCAATGTCGAGACGTAACAAACGATAATAATATCGGTCTCATGCTTAATGACAACTTATTGTTATCATATCATTTTCTTGATGTATGTAAATGTGTTCATCTGCTCTCTGTAACCAAAATGCGAGAAGCATAAATTATGCTTAAGCAAATAAAGTTTATTCATTCATTATTCATTAATGTATTATGCCAATATAAAACCTGTCCGCGTGGGATTAGTTAACTTAAACACTATGGAGCTTGCACCCCATGCACAAAACAGTTCCTGCGAAGTGTACCAGATTTTGCGCCCACTGAGAAGATTATAATGATTTTAAACATTTAATGGAGATTATAAACTTTATTTATTTTGTCACCCCAAGTAATAAATTCCCATTTGCTCCTGTTGTTAAATAGGTATGAATGAATATGAATGTATATAATAAGTGCATGAACTTTTGACACCAATCAACAGTTGTAATTAGAATATAAAGGCGCTCCAACTGTATGGTATTTAACCAAACAGCACGAGACTTTCGGTGTATACATTGAAAGACAAGTCAATCTCTTGCATTACCAATAAGTTGGTAATAAACATATATAAACATAAGGAAGTACTGTAAATGCATTTAAATAAATAAAATCTAGATCATGAAGCTGTTTGAAACGAAGGACGTTTTAAATAATCGATCAACATGCAGCAATTGAAATACAATAGATTGAAGCCCGTAGTTTATTTTACGGTTAATGAGAACTGTTTACATGTCTGACTGGCTGATAATTACTCGGAATTAAAAAATGATTATGAAACCGAGTTCTTGTCAAGATAATATCCGTCCAATCTCCCCTCCTCACGTATAATACACGATCAATGTGCAAATAGGGGTCCGTCATAATTGTGATCAGGTTCATTAGTTATTATATGAATGTTTAAACTTGGCCTGGATTTGAAAACTAAAAAACATATCACAGACCACCAGTCAAGCAAATCAAAGGAAATAGACAAAGGAACAATTTTACAACCCATGAATCAGTATGTAGAATATTTAAATTTGCCTAGACCCTAGCCATATTTAAGGATACATTATAATCCCTCGCTACAACAATGCCAAGCTGCAGAGATCTTTCTGTCTGCCGTTAATCTTGCCGGAGATTGCATAAGTCGGAGACCGAGTATGTGCATCGGAAGCTGTCCAGCGGTAAAATAAATATGGGTATTGAGACATATCGGTTGTTTTTCTCAAATAAACCAATGAAGCTCAAACGATAACTGGATACACTCCCTAAACAACGTGTGGATTTGCGTAGGTTTTCCTCGATTCGAAAGATCAAATTTTGGTCTATCTTTTCGTGTAAAAGTGGTTAAAATAAGTTTAAATGTGACCAAAAAGACAAAGAAATTCACTTTAGTTGCAAAACAAAAGCCCTTGTAGTAATATATCACCTGCTACCTTGGAACAATGTATAGGGCTAATACCTTCGTCTCGGTTATAAGTCCTGTCTGTCTCAACCTGGAGGAGGTTAGAAATTGAACTCCCGCTTTAGCTGGCCACTTAAAGAAAAATTACAGATAGGTAGAATAATAAAAGTCATTGTGTTAAATGTATCTAAATAAAATCTGCGATAGCTGCAGAACAGTCAATTTACAATCGACAGGATATATATGGCAAGCTGTTATATCACTTCTGCCTTTATTCTACACATATGTTGAATTCTTTTCCACATCTGTTGAATTATTTTCCACTAATAACCCTTTATTCGACATATGTGGAAATCTTTTTCACTTATGTAAAATCAAAAGGTGAGTGGAACTCTTTTGAAGATATCTGAAATTACATACTTCTCCTTCACGGCAATGAATTTTCCCAAAAAGTACAATCAGATCAGAAGGGCATCCACCCTGTGTATTTCGCAAAGCATTTGTTACTTTTTAGCGAAGAATAAATGTGGGAAACCACATTTGTTTAATAAGCCTACAATCGCGCCCGATTCTGCAGAGAGTATTAAATACTACTGAAGGCCAACGCCTGTCATCGGGAAAATAAAATGATGTAGACTACAATAAAAGTACTGAATTAGAATAAACCAACCCCATAATATAATATTCAGTCTTTATTTGTCACCTGAATTCGACTTTTTTTATAATAAAATGCATGACTTTGTGTTGTTGGCTGTAGCCTTAATTTATGGGAGTTTTCGACTGGTGGCATTCTGCACTCAATAACCTATATACAAATGTTAATAGTTTCCATAATGTTGGAACTTGGAAAGTTAATTTTTCTTCAGTGCTAAGTAAAGAAGCACTGCAACTCTTCAAACATTTATTTTTTATTTTTTTAATAATCTCAACTACTGTTACATTTTGTACACTGTGTTTGTAGAAAGTCACTGGTTGTGGACAATAATAGGCCAACATGTAGCCCTACATCGCATCATTTATTAAATATCATTGTTTGTAAACAATTTCTGTTTTAAGTGAATTGGTTCAAGTGAATCAAATATTTTGAAAAACAGTTTAAATCAGTTAAACATCTATGACATGTACAAATCCTCAACGAATTTTCAGTACATAATTATATTACTTCCATGTTACACAACATATGCTATTTCTTATTCTTGTTGTTCAAAAAGTAGCAAGATATATTGTATATAGGTCGTATGATTTCTTAAACTATAGCCATATGTGTCCTGCTTCTCACAACCATGCGCGATGTGCAAAAACAATAGCAGATTAAATCATTAATCCTATATATGAGATAGACCTTCAACCTGGTCGAGTGAGGTCCATTACGTTATCTAGTTTTAAATTTAATAGCGGTTTGAGCACACGGCTGTAGGTTGTATTTTTGTTCATTTATTTGTTCTCCCACTAATTTTGATCAAATGTTTTTTAAAAACAACCAAAATTACACTCATCATCGGTTACCATTAACTGGTTTATTTAAATGTAATCAATTATTTGAAGCTTGTATGGGCCTATTGTTTCCATGGCATATGTACTTTGACAATGAAGCCTGACAGCTAAACAGCTTATTACGTTAAGCAACTTTGAAAATAGTCCGGCTGTGCGACTAGTGTTCATTTTAAATGCTGTTCGCGGACCAACCTCGAGATTTCATGCGGAGATTCCAGCTCAAAGTTATTCCCGAGCCATCTTTTCGCTGGTTAAAGCGAATTCGATTTTTATTTAAAGAAGTTGACACCATACATTCGCCATAATTTAATTCACGATCAAGTGTGGAAATGAAATACTCCAAGATTTGTCAAATCACAAGCATTATAAATCCAATAAAATAAAACGTCAAAAACATAGTCATAGCAGAGTCAGATGGTTGTTCGGTTGTTTGATAATATTGACGCATGTATCCTTATGGATATTCGCGCCATAACTATTCAGTATTCTTGACTACGTACACTTTATTACATAGTCACAGCAGAGTCAGATCATTTAAATTCTAGATACTTCCATTGACGATGGGTGTCTTTGACGTTGAAAAAGAACCATAACGCAAATATTTGAAGGAACAGCGATTACTGGAGTAACAAGTGGAAATCTAGCAATCCCTTAGATATGCGTAAGCAGCATTACACCGTCACATCATTTTTCAAACAGTCCAATGCTGATAACGGCGAGTTTATTCTAGGCTCGGAAAATGTACAAGTAACCAAATGTGTATGTCGATCTAACAACCCGACCCTGCGCCGGCTGTGGAAGACATCAGTGTATCAATTAAACTCTCTATACCAGAATATAACATGACCCTCTTGTCAATTTGCCAGAAAGATTGGCTTTCCAAATTTGGAAATTTAGTTCCAGGGTGAGGAGAGAGGCTAGTGAACATTTGGCTAGTGAACATTTGATAAATTTGACATTTTCTGGATAAAAGTGATGTTTTAAATACTTCGTTGCATTGTGGAATGGTAGCCACTATACATTACATGCCATGTAGGTCTTGTTTATAAGGCTACGTTAGACAGTATTAATTGAACAGCTCATAACCAAACCTGCTTCAAAAACCATGGAAATTGGTGTTATTTGTTACATATGGATGTAACATTGTACTTCAGGTTATTTCACTTTTAGACTGATGTGCCAGCATGAAACCAATAACTGTTTGAATGATAATATCTTTTCATTTTGGTTAAATTAAGATTCGATGCCCGGCTGGTGCACATAGGCATATTACGTGCAATTAGGAGGTTTTAAAATTATTTCTACACGCGGTTATATAAAGGAAAGACCCCGTTATATAGGCCTGTGTTGTTTATTGGTCTGTGCAGGCGAGTCTATTCATTTAAAAAGTAAATGCAACAAAACCAGAATATGGACAATTTTGCCACTAGCAGCACAAACACGTGCAGTTGTTTGTTTACAAAGTATTGTGAAGTTCATCCACGCTGTAATCCGACTGGTATCACTGCGCGGTGAAATATCGGAAACCAGGCAAGTTGGATCGGTAATATCTTAGAGCTCGAATCTCTGCGGGTAGGTCCCCGAATGACGTTTAGATAATAATGCCCTGTTTTTTGGGGGCTTTTTATTATAAGAGTTTACATATTGCATTCTCGAGGATAAAGTTCACGGTAAAGTGCGGAAATGAAATACCCCAAGACTTACCCAATCACAAGCTTGATAAATCCAAGAAAATAAGAATTTAAATAACACAGTTAATGACTTCCGGGTTGAATGGTAGCTTTGGACAGTATCAATACAACACGTCTTACCCAACCCTGTTTAAAGAAACAACAAAAATTGGTTTGATTTTGCTTCGCTTGGATGGTGTCACCCTTGAGCAATTTGATAAATTCAATATGGTGTCCAAGATGGCCGCCATTACATATAAATGGTCGTAACTCCCTATCTGTTCAGAATAGGAAGGTTATATTTGTCTTTATACCTAGGTTTTTGGGTTCAAGCTATCCATTAGAACTATGTATTGTGTTCATATCATAAAACACAAAGGCAATTTCCGCGATGGTTGCCAAGATGGCCGCCATAACATCTAAATGGCCATAACTCTCCACCTGGTCATTATAGGATAGTGGATTTGTCTCTATACCTAGGTTTTAGGCGTCAAACTGTCCCTTAGAACTATGTGTTATGTTAATATCTTAATAAATAATGGTAATTTCAAAGATGGCCACTGTAACACTAAAACTATATACTCCAAATTAGTCATGAATGTGGTTATCACTGGGTATTTTGAAAACACATCTATCTGTATCTATCAAAGTTCATATACTGCGTACACACAGACAATTTTAACCAGTTACCTGTCTCATTCAAACTACGAGTTCATTATGGGGTCAGGGGCTCACAGTTTAAAAAAACTCATCAATCAATTGTACTTTACAAATTAAATCTCTTTAATATATATGTGTTTTTCACAGTCTCATCCTTTAGCAAATGTATAACATGCAGGCTGTTGAAAATATTCATTCATCTACTTAAGGGTGAAAAACAATAACAAATCATTATTCAAATGGTATTCATATATCTTATTGTAAAAATTCAACAGAATGTGTACACTTCACAATCCTTTCACTTTATAGCATTAAACACAAACACAAATCTTGTACATTCTTTTACACATAAACTTTCCATTAATACTGCACAAACTTATGAATACAATCTGAATGATATGATACAAATATAGTCTAAACCAAAGTAAAATATTATTTAATTATTTAATATAAAGGTGGACTTCCATTTAAAATGGGAACTCCAATCACCCAGTTGGACTCTCCAAACAAGGGTATTAAACACCTGTCTCTGATTTGATTCTTTAAAATCATGACGTTCACATACTACTTTGTAAATCTAGAAATCAAAGATGGCTGAAAGTTTACAAGCACTGATATGTCTTCTATACTATTCAATCATGGGAAATATATAAAAAGGTAAACGACCACAGATGTCATATATAATAACAAATGTTCTTTAATTTTAAATCTGAATTCTCATAGAGACTACCAAAAGCATATTATACAATTCTTATTTAAGGATGGCTATTACTTCACCAAATAATTGACACTGTTGTGAATTGTGTAGCCCATGTGCATCGCAAAGACATGCAATCAAATATACTTTTCCAAAAAATAAACGCAGCATTATTTTTTTTTAATTCAAATACAATTTTTTAACATCATTCTAAATACAGAAATAAGCATCACATTACATTGAAATTAAGCACACTGGTTGTTCAGATTTTGAAGTTCGTTAAAATATCAAAATTTATCACATTAATTTCATAGCGCTCAGATGGCGTCAATGCAAAATCAATATCTGTCATGCCCACCATAAACCGGTAACACAGCACGGAACCGTCTCGGCATAGACATGACCAATCAACGAATACGGTTTTGCAAAATTCTCCTCCATTCTTGTCAAGAGCCTGCAGCAGCTCTAGCACATTTTGCGGCGATGCAAATCATCCCACAAACGTTGATTAGGTTCAAATCTGGTGATTCGAACCGCCAGGGCAACACTGTTACGTTATGGTTATTTAGAAAATCAACAGTACCACAAGCTGTATGAGGCCGAGCGTTATCTTGCTGAAAGACTTCTCCACAGAGGTCCACTATGGGCAGCTTGTGTGGTGTCAAGACCTTTTCTCTGTATCAAGAGACCATAAGGTTGGCAGGGATGAGCACCTGTTGAGTTTTCCGGCGCAGGATATGGCACCCCACAACATCACACTTCTGCCTCCGAAATTGTCGACCTCAAGGCCGCAGTTCCTTGCGAATCTCGAATTCCGGCGTCTGTAGACATTTGTTCGACCACCTCTTCTCTGCAGCTTGAATATATATTCATCGCTAAACCAGACTCATTTAGAGTTTCGTAGGTTCCAATCCCTTACACTGTTGCACCATCGGACCCTTGCACGTCGATGCTATTTGTCTCAGTACTACGCGTGCAACCGCCCTACGTTTTTCCCTACGCCTTATTCGTGCACCGTTAAACAAAGACTGACCCAAAAGTCACCTGTGATCAATAGCCACTATCAGGCGCATAAATTCAATTATCGGACATTTACATTATAACATGACCATGTTGTCTCAATCACGCAAATTTTTGGAAGAATTCATGTTTTCAATTTTGTTTGTGATGTTGCCTTTCTTTTTTTGGAGAGTGTATGATGTCAGGTTAGAGCAACCCTTATTATAGCAGGCGCAAAATATTGTGCATTTCATGTATGCAGAGGTGCAACTATAAGCACTTGTACTGCATGGAGTAGTACAGTGGCATCCACATTTTATTAGATGTAGTACCATCTTTGGTGAGAGGGTGCTGACCGTGCTCGTGCGCAGACGTGTGTTGACCAAGCATAACGTAACTATACGTGGTGTGGTTGTTGATCAACTTCAGTTCCATATGGGCTAATTCTAGCTCAATGAAGCACCACGTCCTCATCTGGAGGTGGTTCCAGAAGCATGTCGGGGGATAGTGAACAAAGAACAAAGCAGATGAATTATATGAAGGAATATACAGCAAAGTTGATATTGAATGGCGAAAAAGTTAGTGCAGTTGAGGTAATTGAGGCGGTAGAAGACGAGTGTGGTCTGGGATCAATTCAAGCCTGTGTTCCAAAGGCCGAGTGTTACGAAATTACAGTGGTAGATAGAGCAGCATTGAATATACTGATAAATGGATTAGAGATTAAATGTGAGATGTTCCAAGTTATAGACGATATGGATATTAGACACAAATTGTACCAGTTAGATGTTACTGTCCTTTCTGAAATCAAAGGGAGATACAACAGGGGTGCAACAGTTGCCGATGGAACTCGGTTCGTAAAGGTATTATTACCACCGGGTTTGAACTCGTTACCTTACGCAATGCAGTTTGAAACGGACGCAGGACGCGAGTATTTTCGTGTACTATATGATGAACAGGTTAAAGTGTGTTCGATATGCTTGTCTGAGGAACACTTATACAAACAAGGTCCTAGGTACGTATGCTTCAGGTGCAACCAACAGGGCCTCGTAGTCAGGGCATGTAAAGCAATGGCGTGTAAATATTGAGGAAAATTTGGACAAAATTGTTTGTGTCTTGAGGAAGATGGAATCCTTTGTGAAAAGTGTGGGATCAGTGCATCTGAGTGTACGTGTGTTGACGGTGACATCACATCTCCAAATTCAATGGAGTCAGCTCACCCAGTCTCTACCTGTTTAGTCGACAATCAGACTGGGGTTACTTCAATTGAGGAACCAAGTGGACATACTGTACCTGAAAACGATGTTTGTAAAAATCCCGTGAATTGGGAATCCGAGGCTAAAACTATGAATAGTGATAGCGAGAACACCCTTGGAGATTATGCTCCGACTGCCCAGACACCAACACAAGTGATTGGACACATGCGGAGCAGCCTATTTCTGAAGGGGAGACAACGGACGGTGATACTCGCTACACAAAGGTCACACGAAGACGAAGCTGACGAATCAACCCACCGCCTAATGTGTAAAGTTTCGCAGGATGGGCTCATATAGTAAGAAACCTCCTTCACAAGAGTAACTAAAATGGCTAATTTATTGTTTATTTACACATACCTTCTTGTTAGTATGGTTTTATTAGGTTCGCTAAATTGCAACAGTCTAAGAAATGTCGATAAAATGTCGAAAATAAATAGTTTGATTTCTGTTACGAACACTGATATATTTGGCTTACAAGAGACACACTTTGACAATACACTTGCAACAGGTTACATACATCTGTTAAATGGAGAAGTTTTCTACAGTAATGGGACAATACACAGCAGTGGAGTGGCTACTGTTGTTTCAAACTCTTTAAAAGATTGTGTCATTAACACCAAAAGTGATGCAGTTGGTAGAATTTTGAGAGTTACTCTGATGTTAGACTATAAAGAGTTCGATATAATTAATTGTTATGCTCCTAATTTAATCATAGATAGGGTTTCTTTTTTCACAAATGTGTGTGACTTTATAAGAAATGATGTGTGTACAATTTTAATGGGTGATCTAAATATTGTATTTTCTCCGTTAGATAGAGCAACGAAGACATTAGAAAGTGATAAATCACGTGATAAGTTCAATGAACTAACTTGCGAATCTGCATAGCGCGACATCTGGAGGTATATGCATCCAAAAAAAAAAATCAGCTTCAAGGTTAATACAGGGTAGTTTAAGACAAAGTAGACTCGATCATATATTTGTCAGTCAAAATATAACATCTACGGTTAAATCAGTGTACCATAGAAGGAATAGCCTCAGTGACCACAGTACTGTTTTTCTAAGGTTAGATATTTGTACGGTTGAGAGAGGCCCTGGATTATTTGTTTTTAATAACCAACTATTAAAGGATTCTACCTTCTGCGAAAAAATTCGTGATACTATATCAGCCGAGAAGGGAAACATTTTATACAAAAGTGAGATAGGGGTTTTTTGGGATAATTTAAAATACAGATTTAAACGTTTGGCCATGTTACATGGTAAAAAGCGGAAGCAGGATAAAACACAGGCTATGTTTGTTCTCCAATGTAAATTAGAACATGAGTATAGAAGAGCTTCCACTGTGTCTAATTATGACCAGAATATAATTGTTTTATTAGAAGAGGAGTTAAGGGACTTAGAAAATGAAATTTGTCAGGGGGCCATATTAAGATCTAAAGCGCAATGGGCGACGGAGGGGGACCGTAATTCTAAATATTTTCTGAGCTTAGAGAAACATAGACAAGAAAGCAAAGTAATAAAACGGTTAATTTCAAATTCTGGAAAGTGTATAACTGACACAGATGGTATCATTAATGAAATTCACACTTTTTATAGTGATTTGTATTCTGAGGATGACATTGATAGACAGTCTGTAGAGGAGGTATTGTCACATCTGACAGCTCGCCTCAGTAATGAAAATAAAGTAACATGTGACAAAATTTTAACAATAGAGGAATTAACCTCAGCTATGAAAGGCTTGTCGCGTGGAAAGAGTCCAGGTAATGATGGCCTAACCATAGAATTCTATTCTTATTTCTGGAAAGAGTTGAGTGAAATATTTATGGATGTGTGTGTAGATATTTTTAAGGGCAAAAGTCTCACACGATCTATGAGAACCGGTATTATTTCTCTTATTTTTAAGAAGAGGGGAGAACAAGAAAATTTAAAAAATTGGAGACCTATCACACTGCTCAATGTTGATTACAAAATCTTATCAAGGTGTTTAGCTAACAGATTAAAGGTTGTCATGGATAGTATTATCTCCCCTTATCAGAGCTGCTGTATTCCAGGCCGTGACATAGCTGACACTATAGCGAGTATTAGGGATGTAATTTCTTATGTACAACAGGATAATGTAGATCTTTTCATTTTAAAATTAGATCAAGAAAAAGCCTTTGATAGAGTATCTCATTCCTTTTTGTTTGACGTTTTAAAGCGTTTTGGTTTTGGTGAAGTATTTATTACCTGGATCAAAGCTTTTTACTCTGATATCCGTAGTGCTGTCGAAGTCAATGGATTCGTTACTCCCTTTTTTAATGTCGCTAAATTCGTTAGACAGGGGTGTCCAATTTCGGCCATGTTATACGTCCTGACAGTGGAACCCCTAGGCGAACTAATTAGACAGTCTAATGTGATTAAAGGTATTTCTATTCCTTACAGTAATGTTACTTCTGTCAGTTTTCAGCATTCTGATGACATAACATTGATTTGGCGGACGCTAAATCTGTGACTAACACATTAAATTTTGTAAACAAATATTGTAAAGCTTCAAATGCTCGTGTTAACCTGGAGAAAAATGAATTGCTTTATATTGGGAAAAGTGATATTAATACCTTTGTCTGTGATATTCATGTAAAACGGGATTGTTTAAAAATCCTAGGTGTATATTTAGGGTGTGAAGCTGAGCGGCAGCTAATTGACACACTCAACTGGCTGGACTTAACTCAATTAATCAAACGTACTCTTAAGCTCTGGGAACTTCGCCGGTTGACAATTTTCGGTGGAGTTACTGTTGTAAATACATTGATAGTGTCAAAGCTATGGTACAAACTGGCCGTTGTGAATATACCGAATAAGTTTGTCAATGATATTCATAAAACCTGTGTACAGTTTATTTGGAAGGGCGGAGCTCATCTCGTGGCCTATGGGGTTATTGTTAAAACATTGAGGGAGGGGGGCTGAATGTACAAGATATTGCGACAAAAGCACAAGCATTAAGACTGAAAGACTACTAAGCTCTGAAAATAAACTACTGAAGGAGAGGGTAATGAATGGCGAGAGGTATAGCAGGGAGTTTAATTTGAGGTTCGGAGGTATTCCAGAGACAGCAGGGGAGGATTGTATCAAAGTAGTGAATGATGTGATTTCCAAGGATTTGAAACTTACTAATAACATTGATGTTGAAAATGCCCACAGAGTTGATGGAGTTGATGGAGTTGATGGAAAAATTCGGCATATACTTGTTAAATTTCTGTTAAGACCTGAGCGCAGGACGGTTTTGTTTGCAGCTAAGGGAGTCCTCACCTGTGGTAAGATATTCGTCACCGAAGATCTTATTCCAGAAGATAGAGCCCGAAAAACCCAACTTCGTGCCCTAATGGATAAACTGTATAAAGAAGGACGAAAGGTGAGATTCTCAAAGGGTCGGTTATTTGTGGATGGTAAAGACTTCAGCGGACAAGACAATAACGTGTAAAATACAAAACGTGTTCTTGAACATACATGTCTTACGTGTAAGATATGACAATAACAATACAACTGAAATATAACATAGAAGTAGGCTAAGAAATAACAGCTTTTATATGAAAGGACGTTGATCATGTACAGTGTACATATAACTTTATTTATTTACGTTGTAAAACAACTATTTTTTTTATATCGCTTTCACCCAAGCTGTCCGTATGCATGCCGTTTTCCCCGGCTATTCAGTTTACTCAGAGTGTAATGCTCCAAATGTTAGCACATTTGAATATATTGTGTGTATTTCATGCAGTACGAGGTGCTTTTACGTTATCTTACAGCCTTCTTCAAACTGGTTCACTGCAAACACATTCACGAAGCTTGTTTCTGGTATAAAATAGCCATGAATGCAGGATCTGATCTAAATTTAGACGGATGTGTAATAACGCATGGACTATTGAGTTCGCCTTTTGTTAACCTTTATTGGACACCCATTGGTTTGGCTTCGACCATGCACTCCGATAAGCTACATCGTGCAGTGTCCCTATGTGTGAAAAACGCTGTAATAGAAATGCCAGGACTATGTTATAGTCTTTTATTAAATGTAATTTTCATGTCTTATTACAATTCCATTGTTATAAACCCACAAATTAAGTCAACATACCTTACAATGTGTAATTTAATACTAGGAGTAAATAAGCTTATTTTAGCTCCTAATGGCTAATACAAATCTAATCAATATCGTTACGTATAACTGTCGCGGACTAGGCAAAGACGAAAAAAGAAAAGATATATTTCATTATTTTAAAAACAAACAATATGGTATTATCTGCCTGCAGGACACTCACTTTACTGACGTTTTAGAACAGCGTGTCCGAAATGAATGGCGTGGTGATGTATTATTTAGTTCGAAAAACTCCTCATCTAGAGGTTTGTGTATATTAATTAACAACAACTTCAATTACCAAATAACACGTGTAAATAAAGACGACGAAGGAAATCTTCTATGTGTAAATTTAACTATAGAAAATAAACCTTTAACACTTATAACACTATATGGTCCAAATGAGGACTCGCCGAACTTTTATAAACATATTGAAGAATTAATAGAAGAGATAGACAATGACCCTTGTATAATTTGCGGTGACTTCAACCTAGTTCTTGATATGTGGCGAATAGCTAACTGCTAACTGCCAATCGCAGACTAACTTTACAGACATCAGTATTCCTTCGCTGTACGTCGGAGATCCAAATGTACTAATCCGTAATGTAGGACTTGCCTCTACTACTTTGTTTGTCAAATGCTAAGACT
>JARFOD010124672.1:0-14237 GCA_031763545.1 Mopalia muscosa
AATAGTGTAAAAGAAGTAGCAATTTGAAAAAGAGGTAGCAAAAATGTACCTTTTATGCAAAATATTTTTTTCTGTAAGTAATTTAAAAATAATTTACTTATTATTGTTCTGCAGAAAAAGACGATTCAGAATATATATACATGTGTTGCAAAAACAGTAGTTTAGAAGTAAAACGGCGAAACGTAAAAACACTCTGTAGGGGGTGAGAGTATCCTTAACTGCAATGCTTTATGCAGTTAATCCCTACAAGACCCCCTAGAGTTGTTTTAATGGCCTTTAATGTGATGATAAAATCTGTTTCTGGCGTCTTGGCTATTTGACTAACCAAATAAATAACGCCTTTGAAGCCCATACGCTTGTAACGTTTTTCCAAAATTTCATAGTTGAAAGAGCAGCCTATTTTTTATACAAAGGTCTTTTATTTTTTTGTTAGGTGTGTAATTATCTGGTTATCTTCAGTTACGAAAAGAAAGGTCACATCCATAGTTCAGCTTATAGTTGTAGAAGTCGTATGCTGGTCATTGCAGTTTTTATTATTTCAAACATAAATGTTTATAATAATGTTTATTATTATTATTATAAAACTTGTTCTTGTTCTGACGTCACCTACCAGGTAGCCTCCCTTTCGATTCTCAAATTTGCATAATCGCCTGAGGCCTGTTCCAGGTCTTACACACGCAGCCCATGAAAAGGCTGTTCGGAGCCGTTATCGGTTCTATCAAAGAATTTTGTTTACATAAATCCTTTAAAGTCAAATCCAATTAACATGCTTTCAATGATATTCCTTTTTTTTCAAAGCATAAAATACAAAGACAGTGTTTTTATTACATCCGAATTTTATAGCAGAATATATCAGGGGTATAGCTGTGAGACCAGTTTAAATCTGGGCGTGTCTCTTGCGAAGTTCTCTGGAAATGTGGCTCAAACCCACGCCTTGTATCGACTGAAATAAAAAATAATAATAATTGTTTTTATTAAAGTTTGAATATGTATCGAAGTAAACGTTTAGGTTGATGAGATTAGAATTAACAGTGGAATAATCAACGCAGAACATTGAAGTGGGCATGAGAGTCTGGTGTCGCCTAACAATACTCCCATACAATTCCAGGGTCTACGTCATCTGCGGTCTACGAACTTAGTCTGACATAGTTCAAGTATGGAATCATGACCCCTAGAGAGTCTGGTACGTGTTAGCACACTCCATGTAAGCAACATTCAGAGAGTCCGGAGTCAGACACATTTTTGGTAGCCCTACACAAACTTCATGTCATTAGAGTCCGGTTGCGGATACAGTTTAGGTAAACCTACTTAATGATTACACCATGAGAGTACGGGGTGGCACATGAGTCGGGTAGGCCTACGTTACATTCACCTCAGAACGTCTGGGGTCTGATACAGTTCAGGTAGACCTATATATGTAACACTCACCCCAACGCCCGTCTGGGGTCTGATACAGTTCAGGTAAGCCTATCTATAACACTTACCCTATGGCAGTCTGGTGATACAGTTAAGATAGACCTATATGTAACACTCATCCCCTGGGGTAGAACACAGTTCTGTTAGGCCTACGTAACATTCATGTGAACACTCACTTCATGAGAGTCCAGAGACGGCCACAGTTCAGAAAGGCTTACGTACCACTCACATCATGAGAGTCCAAAGACTGACACAGTTCAGGTATGTTTACGTATCGCTCACATCATGAGAGTCCAGAGACTGACAAAGTTCAGGTAGGCTTATGAACACCTACTCTATGAAAGTCCGGAGACTGACACAGTTTGGGTTGGCTTATGAAAATACACCCCATGCGAGTCCAGAGACTGATACAGTTCAGGTAGGCTTATGAACACTCACCTCATGAGAGTCCGGAGAGTGATACAGTTCAGGTTGGCTTACCTAACACTCATACCATGATAGTCCGGAGACCGACACAGTTCAGGTAGTCTTATGAACACTTACTTCATGCAAGTCTGGAGACTGACACAGTTCAGGTAGGATTATGAACACGCACTTCATGCGAGTCCTGAGACTGACACAGTTGAGGTAGGCTTACGTTACATTCACTTCCCGAAAGTCCAGGGTCGGACACAGTTCAGGTAGGTCTAGGTAGCACTTACCTCATGAGAGTTGGGAGTCTGACACAGTTCAGGAACCTCGAACACTGACTGGTCCGCAATGCCAACAGTGAGTCCTGTGATACCATATGCAATGATAGCATCCACTGTTAGAAAAAAATATATTTTTTTTTATAGATAACACTGCGCCGTTGCTCATTTAGCCTTTCTACCCCGGATATAATCGTAAATAGATATGTTTATATTGATTGCGGAGATCATTCACGAGAGGTATTTTATAATATAGGTTCTAATAATTACCATAGAGTCGTCATATATAAGTTAATTCCTTTGAGTGTGAAAGTAAACACCAATCTTATTACGTTATGTTGCAACAATTTGTGAATGTGGTCCCCAAGATATTGGTTGGTGTATGGGAGCAAGATACAAGATTCTCTGAGTACACGTTTCATAGCTCGTATACTTTAGCATCAAAACACTTTTGGGTCGCGTCTTTAACAACATTCATCAGTAGAAAGTAGTGTTGAATTTGTCGATCAGAGACGAAATATGACACTAAAAGGATCGTTAATATGATAGAACTATCCTCACAGATGTTGAAATTTATTTGAAACTTCATCGATTTCAATTACAATAAGACAGAGTGAATTTATTTTGAACTTTGTTTCCTGGTTGAAAAGAGAAAGCGATCTAGCGATACGTGGTCGTACCGTCGATCGACTCTTGTATGAGTGAAATGACCGTAATTTGAGCAGGATTATGGAATAAACTTTTTCAGAAGAATATCTAATCGCAGAGAACCAATCATTCTTCATTTCGTCCATGAACCCGAGATGACGTAGAGTCAAGGGTATAGTTCTAGTCAATCCGAGCGACCAGTTATCGATCGATGGTAACTATTCAGCTGTAGTTGTGAATGTGACGCAATCGTGTCTACTTCTTGACTGTGTCCATTGGCAGCTACGTCTAGCTCTAGATAGTCGCACATATATTGCTATTCTTTTTGCAATCATTTGCAACTGATCTTGTCTTAGTTACAAATGCAATAACAAGCGACGAAGATTATTTTTTCTTCATGTAGAAATGCTAAGAGTACTTCAGGGAACAGTAACTTCCAGGATGTATACTAAATACCTGGTAAAGATAAAAACAACAGGCTTACTTTTTACAGAGATTAAAAAAGATGTTTATGAATAACTTGGTATACATCAATATTCTGATTCTGTTGGGTAATTGCGTATTTGTAACTTTCAATATGGAAAGAAAAGAGAGGCAAAAATTCATATTTTGTTAGATCTAGATCAAGAATTAGCATGATGATATAAGCACGAGCGACATTTGTTTCCTAGCAATTGCTCTGACGACAATTATACTTTGAAAACATTTGCTATACTGTAACACTTACTCCGTCTACGCAGGACCGATAGGCATTTGCTTCTGCGACATGTCATTCTGGTGACAACTGTTTCAGTTCTAATATATTGACAAATATAGCTGTATTGCTTTTAACATTCTAACAATATGAGGTTATTTGATAGGTCTACGTCCGAAACTGAATTTAGTTTTTCTGCCGTTTAAATATGAATAGAGATAAAGTCCATTCAATCAGAGCAATGACCATGAGAGAAAATATAGCCTGAAAAAATATCGTCGGACAAACTGGCAGAAGCAAAAGTCACCGCAGCATGGATAAAACACCGAATAGCAACTTTCGCCCGGGAAATTGTTATTTTGTTTTCCAAAGCAGTTGTCTGGATAAATTATGCAGGAGCAATTGTCGGTATACCATCAACTATTTAGATTAATGTCGCTTTTATATAATTTAGTTGACTGGTTTGGTTTGGCACGTTGAGATACCTGGCATCCGATTGTGACTTTAATCTCTACAAGACATCGGCTTAGTGTACAACCTTTTGGTGATCTTCCCATTTACTATATATTTTATAATTCTTCTTGAATAGTTTTTTGCAGTTTCCACTGGTATATAAATTTTACAGAAGAGTAGAGTAACTCAATATAACTTAAACCTTATTTTAAGCCCAACATTTCGGCACTTTAACAAAAGAAGAATTGACAGGAGGAAATCACCCTCAGTGTCATTGTCAACAGACAAAGGCGAGACAGGATAATCACTTGACACATACCAAGGGCATCACAAACAGATCAGATTTCTGTTGCCCCGTGCCTAAAAGAACACCTAGGCATAAGAAAGCTCCTTTCAAACGACGGCCGTCATTTTGAAAGCGTCCGACTTTTTGTTTTTATCTTATAAGCTAAAATGCTTGACGAAATGTTAAGTTAAATATTCTTGCCGTTCTTTATTATCAGGGCAAACACAGGAACAAGGAGCATACAAACGAGGACAAAAGAAACAACTGCACAATAAGAGAAAAACAACGCACTTGAGTCTAGCAGCAAGTTGCTAACAAGACATTCCACAAGCCATAGATTAAACACAAACTCTTCCAGGATAAAGCGCAATTCCGTGGGTAAATAACTAAAATACTTACCACAATTTTCTTTACACTGTGCTATTGTTTCCAATGAGTTGAACTCTCCCACAATTCCTTCTGTGACTGGGTAACATCCGTTCTGTGTCGTTGTTAGGAACAGGCGACCGGAAGGGTATTCAAACTTCCATGCGTCTAGCATCAACTTGTCTCGGCCTACTCCGAAATATGTGGAGCCAGTGAAGTTGGCCACTTCTTGATTGAGAAAAACCACAGCGAAATATTAGGTGTAATGTGGCACTGAAAGCACCTATGTATACATATTTTTTCATTTGGCAATAGTCAAGAATGTCATCATAGTTCGTTAAAACCATACCAACTCTGATTTAACACGATAAGGCAAGCCGTTTTATCACTTCGACTTTTACTCTACATATGTCGAATTAGTTTTGCTTTCATTTACTTATGTACTTTTCTTTTTCACATCTGTGAAACTCTTTTTAGTTATGTTAAAAGATTTTCACTTATGTAAAAAAAAAAACTACAAGTACGTAGAATGAAAATCCATTTTACATATGCAGAATTATTTTTAACATATGTGAAATTCTTTTTCACAGAAGTAAAATAGAATACAAAAACCTAACTACTGTCCCTTTCAATTACGTAAAATAAAATATTATTAAATATATGTACAAGAAAGTTCCAAAAACACTGAAAAACGATTTCTCCGACAGTGCGGGAACGTATCCAACTTTCGTTTGTGCTCCTATCGTGTTGTGTAGACTCCCAAGACGAATGCATAGCCAGTTGAATATATTTCAATAACAGGCTAAGCGAGAGACATTTGTGTAAGTTTAGCCTCAGTAAAGCCATTTACATTCGCATATATTTACAGTCAATCAAAGGCTGAAACAAGAAACATCCTTTCTGTTCTGAAAAATACCAAGTACGGAGACAAATTAAAAGCTAATACTACATCAGGAGACGGTTTTTTTTTTCTTAATCCGTATGTTCACTGTCTACATCAGTTTATTTTTCCGATGAATCAAATGTTATAATGCACTACGGAATCGTTCACAGTTGTAGGCCTATAAAAATAAACGAAATGTAGTTTCCCTGATTTATTCTTCGCCAAATAATAACAAATGATTTGCAAAACTCAGAGAATGGATGTGCTTCTGATTAGATTGTAGTTTTGGAACAAATCTATTGCCGCCAGACAGTATCACCACAGGTTGTGAAAGAGTATATAATTCATGATTATAATTCATGTCCTGGATACTATTATTTTACATATCTACAAAAGATTTCCACTCAACTAAATATTAACATAAATGAAAAGATTTCCACCTGTGAAAAATAAACGTTTATTTTACATTTTACATAAATGAAAAGATTTCCACATATGAAAAATAAACGTTTATTTTACATTTCACATAAATGAAAAGATTTCCACATATGAAAAATATAAGTTTATTTAACATATGTCGAACTTTTTTTACATTTGTTAAATTGTTTTTCAATTCACAAATGTGAAAAATAATTCACATAAGTGAAAATCTTTTCAGCTTATGTAAAATAAACATTTATTTCACATATGTGAAAATCATTTTCACACAAGTAAAATTATGTTTCACATTTTAGAAACCTTTTTTGTCATATGTAAAGTCATTTATTTTACGTATGTGAAAAAGCAATTCAACATATGTGTTATAAAGATAGAAGTGATAAAATGGCTTGCAATACTGAACCAGTATGGACTTCACTTCCAAAAGCAATAATTTAAAAAGTTAGATCATGTTTGTTTAATTATCATAGATAATAGTTTCAATTCATTTAAAACAATTTAACAATACTTGTGTTTGTAGAGACTTAGTAAATTTGACGTGAACTTACTTGGAATACAGTTTCCAGGCATGGCCGTTGCTATGACAGAAGAAGTACAGTTGTTATTCTGTACTTTGTACTGAATACCCTGTGTAATGAGAATATATGGGCTATATGAAAGACACTACACAGACACAGGCTATAAGCAGAAAATAATGTGCAAAATACTGTGTAAGTCATGCCAGAAGTATATTTACTAGAAGTATGCAACTGCCATATAGATACGCTAACCGGGACTGGGGACCGAGCCCCCCTTATATAACGTATCATGTGACTTAGCTACTACAAGAAAATTCATAAGAACGCCACTTTAGATATGAAGCATTATGGGCGTTCCTGGATCATAATGCTGCTTACTAAACCAAACGCATTAATACTCAGTGCAATATGTGCGTGGTAAATAAACAATAAACGGCAACTAAATCGACAAATATTAAGCAGTTGTCCGATCGAAAACAATTGCTACGCAGTGGCTGATCAGTTCCTCACAACTAAAAATACACGTGTCTGAAATGTGACGTCACAATTCCTTGCTGGTCTGCAATGCCGTGACGTTACTATACGGCAGATGCATACTTCTAGTTAATAGACTTTTGGTAATGCTTAAACGAACAGCACCAAGTTACTTTGTCATAGTTTAGTTTCAAGTTTTGTTCGGGGTTTAAGTGACTGACAGGGGTCCAAGTGTCCATACTTCTGTTTGTTATTCTGCGTCAATTGTGTGAATCCCTATATTGACTTTTTTCAAAATTGCGCCTAAATCAACTAATTCCTTTTGTAGCAGGTATAGTCATTTACCAGCATTTCGTTGTCCTGTCTTGAGCTTTTAAGGGGAGGCATGAAATTACATCCGATCTGCTCTCTAACAAATAATTTAGATGTGCCAAAAGTTTATTTTTTACTCTGAGTATTATATGCGGACAAGGTATTTCCCAGTTTTCAGCACTTTACTGTCAGCACCTGTGTCTGATTTTACTCATAAGTGAGGAGGAAAAGAAGATCAACGAATTAAGCCTCTCTTCAGTTCCTTCCTTGCCTTCATAGACGGAAATAACCCGAGTTTACTGGAGCCTACACTGAGGCTGCTTTCGGATGATCTCTCTTTACCCCAGCCAATCAGAATGGAGCTATTCGAATTAAACAGGCGGTCTAAACACAGGGGGCCAACTATACATATAATATACACCCCTGATCCCATTAACGTGCCCTGACATCATCACAGTGGCTCCAGGGTTGTTTGTTGAATGAACGACTTTCTGATTGGCTGCTCGTTTCTACAAAAGTCTAATTAAACCTTTGCCACAGATCTTTGAACACAGATAATCTTCGACGTTTGTTTTTAATGTGGCCTAAATGATACACAAATACACAAGAACGGTCTAGATTATATAACCTACCTTAGCTTACAAACAACATATAAGTTGTGTTGCTTGTGTCCACACTCTGTTCTTTTGGGCATGTAAAACTTACCTTTGTGTAGTCGTTGTAGATAGTGATGGTCGGGATGGGATGTCCATTTGATGTCAGCATGACTTTAGTCGTCAATCTCTTGTTTAGATAGTCAAATGAAACTCTGTCGACACCCTTGTTAAACAAAAGGGCAATTGTGTCATAAACAACAACGCATTATTTCGACAGAAGTGTCTTTATGATCAAATATTAAATGAGAGTTAGAACATTATGTTCATCGTGGTGTTTTGGTGCCTCTGAGATAATTTGCAGTCAGAAATAAATTAAAAAACCGTGACAAATCATAATCAAATAGTCTTTCACCAGTTAAAAAAATTCAGATTTTCTTTCTTATATCCGTGGACTAAATATGATATCGTATTTGAAAAAAACAACAACAAAGATTATGCTTTAAAATACTAAAAAAAAAAATACTAAAACCTATAAATGGACGACCATATATACGATTCATATTTATAACCTTATGTTGAAATTTCAAACCTCTCTTATTAGTACACAAAAAATGAAACATAGTTTTATCAGTTTATTTAGTATGCAGGGGTATCTGTTGCAAATAGCTGTTTGTTGCTATTATTATTTTGGCCATTACTAAGCTATTCGATTGAAATGTGAGTAAGATTGGCACTAGTAAATCGCATACCTTCACCCGATTAGTCTATTGGGTTAAATAGTTTCTGTCAGATCCGTTGAATAACGAATTAAGTCTATATAGACTTGAATTACTGAAAAACAAGCAGCATCGTAATATAGTAACATCAACATAGTCTTATAAAATGTATCATATTACCTGATATATTGTTTTAACATAGTAAGCATACCTGTATCAGGCCTGCATCGTGTGACTGAGGGTTGTAGTAGCCCTCTAATTGAGCCATGTTTGCCTCCCATTGGGCGGGACCACAGCAATAGTGCTGGGCACGAGATACCCCGACCACAGACAGAACCAGTAGCAACAGCATTGTCCACAAAGTCACGAAGGCAAACTGCTAACCTAAACTAGCCTGTGTTTCTGGCCAAATGTGTTCGTTCCCAAGAACCGACTTACCTATCTGCTATCAGTCCTTATCGATACAAGGTCAACGTTTACTATTAAAAGCCTTTGGATTGTGTTCCAAGCATGCCAGGACAAGGGATGACCCCTGATATAAGTCAAAAGTGCAAATTTTTTCACTCTGTCTCACTCTTCCTTTTCAAGTTTTAAATTTAAATCTAAGAAATCCAGTTGAGACAATGCAATGTAAAATAATAATGTTATTTATAATAACAACTTGGTAAAACGGTAAAATTAGTATCGAGGGATAACAGCCCCCTCCCCTAAAACTCCCCCAATATTTATCCACCCTTACATATCTCCATGTGGGACATTTGTCTCTTTAGGACCTTTGTCCGTTTTCGAAGTCTCTCTAAGGCAGGGTATCTGCCTTTCCAGAACATGGATTCACTTTCACATTTGCTCACTACATCTTCTTTTCACCTTATCCGAATACATTTGACTTTTTAAGCACTAGTCTATAGGACACAACGGATAAACTAACGAAATGTAAAGCGTATATTAAGGAGTGAGGTTAGAATCTAGAAAATTATTGCTGTAGTGAAAGGTGGAAATTAGAAACCACAAGATACGTATCATCGGATGGATCAAATATTCATACCTCCATTCACCATCAAGTGTCATAAATGTGAATATTTGTCGACTTTGTTTGTTTGTTTGGGGTTTAACTTCGTAATTCAGTATATTTCACTTACTTATAAAGAAGGATTATCAACCTCCCATTGTGTCTTACTTTAATTCGACGGAAGATGTGAGAATATTTCGTAGAAAGCATGCACCCATGCGATATACCGGAGCCACCCCGTTTGACTCACTCTTATACCTGAAGTCGCCAGATGGATTGGAACCCGTGAGAGTATATCGAAATAGGACCAGTAGACCGACGTGCTATCCACTGAACTACGGTGGCAGGCCGAATAAGTCCTAACCCAAAAGGGCTGACAGTGACAGAAAAGCGACCACCAACATTTGCTTCTGGTAGGGTTTTTCTTAAGAATCCCATCATTTGTTTATTCAGAAAACAAAAATTACCAATTTTACATCATATCTCTGCATGAAGTGGACACCTGCTTTTAAAGGGATATAGTGCTTATAGGATGGGTCGTTTTTTTAAAACACATTTTGATGATATTTACTCTTTGGTGGATGTGCTACAATAAAACTGGGGCTATATGGGGATTTATAATAAATTGTTCATGGTCAATATATTGATTGATCAATGTTCATTTTCACTTAGTTATTGTACTACTATACTCTACCAAAACAGAGTGATTTCCCAATATATAGTCAGCAGATTTTAAAAAATATTAAAATATTTGTCGCACTTGATTGCTAATGGGGTACGCACGTTATTAAGGACTGTCAATTACATTCTTAACTTGTATTCTTATTGACTATAAACATAGATTAACACTTTCCATAAATACTGAATTCTGTTCGCCAGTTTACTCAGATATATAGTCAAATTGAAAAACAATCCTCAAAAACAGGAATAGATTCCACTTCGGTGAGACTAAAATCACACTTTTTTCCCACATTTTTTAACAATAGGTCTACATGTTGTGGTGCATAGCATTACAATCTGTTTTTATATAACAATATGTAAAGATAGACAAACTACAAAATGAAAGATTCAAGTTTTTATTTTAATTGGTATACAATGTGACAATGCTGAGTTGTAAAGCTTCGATATTTTCCTAGAATTCTCCCATCGTTTCCACTCTGAAATGGAAGAATAAACAAGGAAAGAGATGAAAGTGGTTGTATTGATTGATTGATTGATTGATTGATTGATTGATTGATTGATTGATTGATTTTGTTTATTTTTTAATTTATAGTTTTTGACGACATCTCACGTAGACACCAAGGGTTGTGCAACAGGTAGATGCGTTCATGTTTGTTTTAAACCTTTGAATGCCTCCTCCGTGAACCGAACCCGGAATGATTGGCTAGCAGGGCTTACATTCTAATGAATGAAAATGATTTAAAGTGAAGCAGCTGTTTATAAATCTTACAGATGTTTTCGAAGGGTGATCTAGACTGTTTCAGTGATTTTGTTTGCAAAATGACTCACAAGTTTCGCGGAGCCAATCAGTATCCAGCTGACATGATGATGCTCCTCTTCCGGCCAATCACTCCAATTCCAGGCTGAGAAGATAAACATGTTTATATACCATTTAGAATTTTTTCGACAAAATAAAATAAATGTTTCGCAGCAGTGTTACAACAATTTTGTTATTACTCTCTGAACTTTGTTGACGTTTGCTCCCTTTTGCAGATTAAATGGAGGATCGCAGTGGATTTTGTTCTGCTGCAAACATAGATATTCTGGATACAGACACTTGACAAGGTGAATTATATGATTTACTTATAGGTGGATTTTCGTGAAGTTGAGGACAAATGAACTGTGATGTCTTTCGTACATCAACAGAAGAAAAGCAAGAATTTGGGATTTATAAGCCATACTCATCACAGCTGTCGATGTTCAAACTTCACCAGACAATAATTTACTGGTGATCTAATTTGTTTTTTGACTTTCAGAATGTATTCAGGCAGTCGTAGTTTCATAGTTTAAACACGAATATTAACAATTTAACCGCTCTCCATACGTTCAAGCGGTGGTTGGATGAATCTTCAGGCTTCCCCAACGTTTTCAGAGATATTTCATGGCATCTTGTGAGTGTCCGGTGTTTGTCCATGCTTGTTGCTAATGCCGTTGGGATGGTTTCGTCTACCAATTGGACGGGCATTTACCAACATATGAGGGAGGTAAGTGAAATTCAAATTATACGTTCAAACACATCTTCGACAGGCTGCAGGAGGACAATAATTGGTGAATTGGTATAACCAGAAGAATGCAATGCTGCTGAACAGTTCTATGTCCCATTAGACGTTTAAAGCTGACCAAAAACCAATGGTCGATATTGCTGTTGATGTGTGATAAATAATAGTTGGCGACATACTTCGCATTGATATACCCCTGGTGTTGTGCTTACCATATTATGTAAAATGACAAAAAATGACAAAAATAATCAAATCATAAACATATATTAGATATTGTGGAAACAAAAATAGCTAAATAAGACAAAAGTCATAATTGCAACATACATGCCTCTTTTAGAAAATGTCAGTGAATAAAAAAAGATTGTCAGTAAGATAAAATAACAAACAGTTGTACCCCTGTAGCGTTAACGTGGCGACAGTTTGTTGGCGGTTCGAAAACTTTCTGGTCCTTGATACCGACCGTGAGCCCAGTGTATGATAGCAGCGCAAACCCCTCAGCTGGAAATGACAAAAATCAAATATCAGATATGAAGCAACATGTGTTGTAATATGCGTCATTGTTTTCAACAACTAAACAAATCTGATTTGTACGAAAATATCAATCACTTGTAATGTCTCGCACGTGTTATATATCCCCCCCCCCCCCCCCCACACACACACACATGCACTTGATCACAAATTAACAGATATTCAGATGACACTAAACAAAAACTCAAATAATTTAAACAAACCACTCAATGCTAAGCATATTTGAGTTTGTAGATCAACTACAAGCTTTATCAACCGCCCTATTAGCAAAATATAGATATCCACTAATTTTAAAATCAATTGTTAATTTGTTGTCGAGATAAACTGCGATCTCAAAATTTAAACATGTGTGACATTCTGGACATAGTGAAGTATGTTGATTGATAAAAAGCAATCTTATCACGCCAGCCAGGCGCCAATTGTATTGATCAACTGACTATTTCTGTCTGAAAATTTATGCAGGGCCAAAGATATGACAGAAGGACGAACATTGTACACTATAAATCTTATTGACGCTGGATATGTTTATTGTTGTGTTAAAGTGTTAAGTTTTCAGCTGATATGTTTTATAAAACGTTTACATGTTAAACAGTATGTTTATTCTGCCTACTGTTATGTGTTTAGGTCTTCCACATAAACATAACGTTAAATCTAGGTTCTATATATATAAGTCCAGGGGATGGTTGCTTGAAGCGCTATTAAATTTAATCCACTATAAGATGACGTCACGTCATGTTATAGGTCTATCTCTAACCCGGTATAAGCGATTTAATCTGGTGTAAGCGGTTAATCGTCCCAGGGTTAAGCGTTATGTTCAATTTTTACACAAGTTATGATCACGTGACAGCGATTTTAAATGCCGTCTGCAAAGCTAATGAGCTGATATGGACTGATGAAGACGGTTTGGTTAGTATTTTTCAAGTCATTTCCAGTTTTATTACAAAGTGTTTGTCTTAATTAAATATATTAAGAGTGGACGTTGACAACCTCAACATAAGTTAGGCCTAAATCAGAAAATTAAACTTTTTGTGTGCGGATAGCTTTATGCTCACAAAATTGTGTAGCTAGCCAGTGAATTTAGCTTATTAGCCACACGATCCGAGTCCAGAGTAATTCGTGCATATATGATGCATTGTCACGAAAGCTTACAGTAGACGATTAGATAGGCCAAGACCTTTGTAAGTTTTGACATAACTTGTACAGCTTGAACGGGTAGGCCCTGCAACAACACTTTAGCCAAATTTGAAAGAAGTTGTAAAGACCCTTTATTTTTGCAAATGACATGTAACAAGTCATATATAGGAAGTTATCATAAATGTCGCGTATATTTTGGCTAAAATTCAATATAATAGATCCCAGAAGAATGTGTAAGATCGTAATACAGCCTACAGTACAGCACTACAGTACAGCACTAACTTAACGTCTTTGTTTTTACTACATACACATTTAGGGAAAATAAACACAATATTTCGTTTAAAAAAATTGACGGCCTATTAATGCATTATTGTGTTTAGATGTTAAACACAAAATAATGTTTAAAAACTATGAACATTGTGTTTAATGGACCTAAACATATTGTTTTTGGTTTTAAACAAAGTGTTTGACTTATTTAAACATTGTGTTAAGGTATGGCTATAAACACATTATTGTGTTTAAAAAGTGTTACAGTTTTGCGTTTATTATTGCGTTTAAAATGTAAACGTTTTGATTTACAGTGTATGATCGTACAGCCTATAAATATTCGGTTTCAGGAGAAGCATTCGAATAGTAATCCAGATATAACGCTAACAACTCATGCTACAAAACTACCAAACTCCAACCAGATATAGTGCTAACAACATATGTTATAAAACTACCAAACTCCATCCAGATATAGTGCTAACAACTCATGCTATGAAACTACCAAACTCCAACCAGATATAGTTCTAACAACTCATGCTATGAAACTACCAAACTCCAACCAGATATAGTGCTAACAACTCATGCTATGAA
>JARFOD010124694.1:0-14234 GCA_031763545.1 Mopalia muscosa
CTGTAAAGTTATGGTTCTTTATCTTGTGTCTAAGCGTTGGTATGTGGGCACCGTCTTTTATATAACAAACAGATTGATGGCTAAAGACTTTAGTTCAAAGTTCTTATGGTCTAAGAAGAAACCCAGTGTTTTAGTAATAATTATTAATGATTGTTATAGTAAACTATCAACAAAGTCTCTAGTCTTGCGTATAGCAACTTTAGAGTATTAAATTAATTTGAGTCTTTATATACTAATAATAAGACAGGGATAGAAAATAAGTTAAATCATTTAAAATTATCATTTTTATAAACACAATATATTTTTAATGTCTAGAAAAAAAGGTAACAAGTCAAAATTAAATAAAATGTCTGCATAAAGATCGTTAATTAATATGCGTATAGTGAAGCGAGCCGACACTATCTCTCTTGTTCCATGTTGTGTGATATTTACCCAAAATTTCATAATAATCTGACCTTTCAATGCGTAAACGCAAATTTACTTGAAAATCTATTTATAGTAATTAATATACATGTAATGAGCTGAACAGATAATATCACTCTCCTCTCATGTTGTGGAACATTTACCCAAAATTTAAGGACAATCGGGCATTTCAATTCGTATTGTGGCGAAAATATGAACTTGAACTGTACTGAACTGTCAAATACGCTATTTCTAAAGAAACTGTATGATCTATCATTTTAACATGTCTGCTTTGATTTGGTTTAAGCTAATAGTTGATATTTATGTGTTAAATTGGTGCTGCAGTGCTAGATGTATTCATGAAATATAATCAGCAGTTATAATTATTGGGTAGGCTTAAAAGACTTAATTGTGGAGGTATTTTTCGATGTTTGCACTTTGCGTTGTTGTTGTAATACGTCCACTGGCTAGATGATTAAGTAAACCAATTCCATCAATTCTTACCGTTAAGAAATCCTTGCATTTGAAATAATCGCTATTTATTCCGAATCCGAAATGATAAAGCCATGTTAGTTTTCTGACGTTTGTAATCAGCAATAAAGTACTAAAGTTAGGCAATTATCGTACTATTCGTTTTATTAGTTTACATGGAGTACTTTCTTGGTATTTCATGAATTTCCAAATGTTTTTTTAATATTTTTGGTAATCCATTAAATCTCATAATTTGGAGATTATTGTAGAAATTTAATCATAAGGAATCGCTAGGATTCTTTGGCAGCTTTGGTTGACATGTCAATGTGAGTCCTCAGCCAATCAAATTGGGGCAATTTCCTCTAGCTCCGCCCACGGCGTCTCAGAAACTATAAAAAGGGTCGAGAATCGAGTTTTTGATCAGTTCTGAGATGGTCTTGAAGCCGACACATAGGTCTCTAAAGCGTCTAACACATAAGCTATATGCAAAACTCCACAAACTAAGGAATATGCGATATATAAGATTCACTAAAGTGAGAAAAAAAGACAAATATATATTTTGATGACAAAAAAACTGCTACACATGTCAAGCCATGAACCGTGGAAGTGCCAGGTCATAGGTCAGCGCTGCCGAGAACTTCCAGAAGTGACTTGAGGTGAAGGTCGGAAGTGCCATCGACCTACATAGCACTTCCAATAGTAAAATGCATTCCAGCGAGGTTCTGGGGCTAAACCATGGAGCCAACTGATATATTTTTGAGAGAAGTATTATATAACAATAAAATACAATTTAAAAATTAACAAAAGGGCTTTAAAAATCATAAACAGTATTCATTCCACAGATAGCGAATTTGTGCTTGTACAAAGTAGTACGGAAATTCCAGGGAAGCGATAAAATACCATAGTTCGGCGGAATTGGCACTTCCAGTCGAAATCTACATAATCGGTACTATTACAATAGCTGGTGACGAACTGGCGAGGAGACTGAATGACTATGTACGTTCCACAGTTGTGGCGGTGCACCACAGTTAGGCGCATTATTAATTGCCGGTAGAAAACTGCGATGGGGTTAACTGGTCACTCTCAGTTATATTTTGGGATAAATATAGGGACTGAGGTTTGTGGAACAGGTGCGTAGTTCAGTAGCACAGTTCAGGAAAATCCAGTTATTGTTTGATATGCCGAAGAAAATAACATTACCCACAGTTAGGTGAAAATTGAAGTTTGACAACAGTATAGTAGTGCAGGTGAATTTTACACATTAAAACCAGTTGTATATATTGATATAGCAAGCAATTACAGAGATTCGGGGATTACACTCCCTGAAATATCAATAATTGTACAAAATGTTACAACAAGTTATAATTAAATAAACATTATGGATTTTTATTGTTGAACTGAAACAGAGTGTGGTTATTTCTCATTTCTTGTGTTGACTGATATTTGAATCAATGAGTGTTTGGCACATCTTATCTTCTCAAAGTAACATCAATCGAATCCTATACAGTAGCGGTGCCTCTGCAAGTTGGAGTAATCTCACTTTTATTATAGAACTGAACTTTTGGCTATATCATAATTTGTCACGTTACCAGGAAGTGAGACAGATCTCACACGAAGGGAAAATATAGCCAAGGGTGATTCAGAAGTTCGAGTAGTGGTTTTGAGTTTTCAATTCCGCTACATTCAAGGGAGATAACTGAACCAGATTTAACTTTATTTTCTTTAAAGTGATATTTTCAATTCCGCTACAATATTGATAAGCCTGCTGCACACATGCGCTTCTTCATCAGCGACTTATTGCAAGAGTCGGCATTTTAAAAAATCAGCTGACATTTATACCATCTGATTAACATTGAGCATGATTTAAGAAAAAAAAATGACTTTCATTAAAACTGCTTAGAAGTTTTAACCTTAGCTTATTATACAGGCTTCAACTCATTACTGATTGGATGCACAACTTATGGCTGCGATTTTCTGTCGCATATTTGCCGCTCAAGAGGAGATTAGTTGGTGACAAATTGCGTGATATCTAGCAAGTTTGATCCCTTGGGACTAGTTTTCTAGTCATATTGCAAGACTGCTGCAAATATAGCGATTTCTTTGAGATTTTTATTAGCTGACGATGAATTGCTTGTATGTTCAAGGCTTTAGGAATATGTATCATCTAAAAACTAATGTCATGGAATGATGCAAATTCTCGTATTAATTAAACAAATTTGCTGACTGTCAATTTTCTCTTGTTTAGAGTCCTGTGAAGGGCTATCTTGGTAAACATTTAATTTAGGCTTTTGAAGCTTACAAACTGGAATCTTATCCATGTGTAGATGTTCATATATACTAAGAACAAAATAGGAATGCATGTCAGCCAATTATTTATGATAAGATTCTTCTGGTAGAAAATATGACTGCATGGCAAGCGGTTACCAGAATGATAGCCTTCTCTTCAGTTCTGGTAAAGAAATATGCGTATGTAGAAGCAAAAATGTTCAAATTGTGCTATGAATTGTTAGGAGATTTTAATGATAGGAAATGAAGAACGGGTTCAGCATTAATAATAACTACTACCCTTGATATAAAGCGCTATAAATATTGAAGTGTTGGTGAATGAATTACTTTTTTGTTTTCAGACTCAAAAGTTGATAAAGACTTTACCTATAGAAAACATTCTCTTAGAGACTGATTCCCCTGTGCTAGGTCCTGACAACAAGGTAAATATGATCTATTTTTAGCTGCTACTGAGCAGCTCTATAACTCTATATCATCGACTGACATGAACAGGATAGAAGCCAAACCGCTTAAGATAGAGAGTTCAAATTTGAAATGCCGCTTAATACAATGGTAAACTAAACTCCTATTGAAAATGGGATCATTCCGAACAAATTTCAGGTTTCCAAGGCAACAAATATGTCCACATCTTTCACTTTTTTTTACATGACCACGTGAACAGGATAGAAGCCAAACCACTTAAGATAGAGAGTTCAAATGTGGAATGCAGCTTAATATGACGCTAAACTACACTCCTATTGAAAATGAGATCATACTGACAAATTTAATGGGATTATTCCTAACAAATTTCCGGTTTCCATGGCAACAACATGTCCAGTAAAGAAAAGCTTAATGTCACAGCTATACTGATTCTATGCTTGTTACTATACTATTAGTTACAAGCTCCTTTTATTACCCAGATCTATGGTTCAGTGTATATGCAGGGATACAAGGGATTCATATTTTTACAAGGTTTTCTCCTAGATTTCCACTGTATTTCAGCAGAAGGAGTTAAAACGTGGACAATCTGTCATCATACGAGTGAAAATTTTGAGTATGATGTTAAACAACAATAAAAATAAACAACAAACTGTTTACAAATTCAGAACAAAGTGGTGAGGTGTCTCTATCTCCCGAAATATCCCTTTTCAAACCAAGAAAACTAACTGATTTATGTAGAAGTACCTGATGTATCGGCTCTATTGAAGTAACATTTTGTTTCAGGTACGGAATGTTCCAGAAAATGTGTTGGTGTCATGTGAGCTTATTGCTAAGATAAAGAACATGGATGTGTCAGAAGTTAAGAGAATTACAACAAAGAACTCTCTAAAGCTGTTTCTGAAGTTAGAAAGGATACTCAAAATATCTTTATAAATTACTTTTGTTACAAAGTGAATTAAATATTGATGTTTGGAAGGTGTCAGTAAGAACATCTGTTTAATTGTTAAGAATAGACTCAAAGAGAACAAACTGTACTGTAGACTTGTGTGCAGTCTATCCATGGCACAGTGCTGTATAAAATTGAATTGACCTTTTCTCAGTTTTCCACCATATTAAAGTCGAACAGACTAAGGTATGTGAACCCTCTCTCAGTATGAAGTTAAAACAAAAATGAAATGAACTGATCACTTTGTAACAAATTCACGGATTAACTTCAAACTGGAATTAGCAACACAGCTTCCATTTTTGGCAATGAAAGGATGTCATAGTATTCCACCGACTATCAAACATTGCTTGCTTCGTGATATTCAAAAGAAATTCACAGATTAAATTAATATTTAATGCTGTAATAAAAGATGTGATTACATTCCATTAAAAGGAAATGACATAACAAATGTGGCTGGCAAAGCAGGCTTGTGCAGTTGGGGAGAATGGACTGAATGGGCTCTTCACATGGTTATGCACAATTACCTTGGGAAGACATTTTTGTATATTTATGTATTTTAAATATCAGCAAAGCCGTGTCAAATGCAAAGATTAGGATATCTCACAAAATTTTATAGGACCTATTTTAAGGTTCTTCTGGGAAAGATTACAGCATAGGCCTGTATAGCACATTGGACTAATTTTTTTATGCAAACATGACAGACATTTTTGTAATGTTATTATTTATGAAAGACCATGATGTTTACTTTTTGAAAGAGGAAACTGTTCTTTAACCTAACTAGCTAGCTACTTAGTGCGTTGCATTTTAAATTATAGTAGACGAAAGTCTCAACTCCGAGAAACTACAAGATATGCATGTTACCTTTCCATACTTCGGTTTATTAAACCATCATCATCATATCCAGATCATCATCATTTCCTGATGATGGTTTAATAAACCAAAATATAGAAACTTAACATGCGTATCCTGTTGTTTCTCAGAGTTGTGACTTGGGTCTACTATGTCAAATTATTCAGTGGGAATCACAGTACATTTTAAATTGTTGCTTGATATGTGCTTTTTATATAACTGTCCATGAAATAATATGTTTATGATACGACCTTGTTACCAAGACCGTAAAGTGCTATATATGTTTATTAACTGGCATTTATACTATGGTTTTTAAAGACTCATAATTTAAATTTGAGGTGGTCATGAGTCAATTGATAAAGCATACACATATTATGCTATTTATTTATTGAGGGTTTTTCTGGAATTCATCAAGCTGGTCAATGTCATACAGTAGACTATATCAGACATTGCTGAAAGTGCTAATATACATTGATATTAATTTTACAGTTACACTTACATGACAATATAGCTGTGTGATCAAAGCTCCTTGGTTTAGTTATTAATGCCAACACTGGGGTATGAAGGTTGCATATTTTCCACCAAGGTCATTTGGACTGTTCTGATCACCCAGGTGCTGGCCTTCTGATTTGAGTTGTGCTGTCCTATGCTTTAACACTGATCACTCACCTCAAATCAGAAGGCTTGCAGGTGTCCTTGTTAAAGTATATCAAGTTGACACATATGTCTTTAAGTGTCATTGTTTTGAGATACTTTGTAGAACCAGGCAGACAGTTACTAAATAATAACAGAAAAATGCAAATAAGAAATATAACATTCGAGCAACTGGACGCTGATTCACAAAGGTCTTGTGGTTTGTCCATAACTCTTTAGACTCAGAGACAAGTGTCCTTGGTTGTTAAAAAATGTATCAACTTCTATAAAATGTGTTTATCTGCAGCTTAAGTGACCTTAAAGCTGGCCTCCAAGTTACACAACACTTGAGTTATGATGAAGACCAGATTACTGGTCTGGCCTAAATGGGTATTAAGACTGCTGTAGGAATAACAAAAACGTGAAATAATAGAACAAGATTTGCGGTCCTAAGTTTTCCATCAAATGACATTGCTGGCCTGTTTCACGCTTTTTGCATGAGAGAAATTTGTAATGTGGTGAATGCAAATCTAACATGTTCTCACATTCCAGGTTGCTTAATGATAGATGGTAAAAAATATTACATTGTGGTGGGGTTTTTAAGCTTGCTGTAACGAAGTAAAGGAAAGATATTGTTGAGGGAGGGGGGAATGTGGCAGTGTTGGTGTCTACGGTCAGGTTAACGTTTAATGCTTAACAATTGCTATTCATATCGTAGGCTTACCTCTCAAGTTAAGCTTTTCTATTTAGCTCACTGGTACATAAGTTAAGGTTTTTTTGTTGAGGTCATTTTGGTGGGTTTAGGTGTATAAAACATATTTTAGTCTTATGTTGAGCTTATGTTTTCAGTTATTGGTTGATATTCCATAACTTGCATGTACAGGTCATGTAACCTATAGTCTAGGTTATCAGTAACTGGTACACATAGTAAGTTTTCATATCTTTTAAACTTAACTTCTTGAAGTTAAATTTAACAGACAGACTTAATGGATCAAAACCTGGTTTAACTTTAACTTTAAGCCTATACTTTAATTAACTACATTTTTAAAATTGGCCCTAGATTGTTGGAGGAGGCGAGGACTGGTCATCCGGTGCCTCATTTTGACCTGGGACAAAAGTTACTTAATTTGACTAGATCTGTAAATTGGCTGGTGTTTAAATGGTCCATGGTGTGTATTATGTAATTTTCTTATATCTTTGTCATTATTGCTAGCCTAGTTAAATCTCACTTCAGATGAATTGAATTCCTTGAAATCCAATCTTGTTTGAAGGGGACTTCTTCATCTTTTGAGTCAGCATAGGAGTCCAATATAATTGAGTTAAGCTTTTGAAACAAACTGTAATGGAACTTTAAAATATCTATTGTGTTGCGGGGTAATTGAAAGGCTTTGTTTCTATTATTAAAAAAAACATCTATCCAGTGCAGAGAAAGTGGATTGCTTTGCTTATATAATATCAGAAGTCTATCAAGTAGAAGTATGAAACCAGCCATTACCCTGTCCCAATGGCATTGTGACTTTTCGTGGACTTTCATAGTGCCATATGACTCATTGCGCAAGAAATGGTAGATTTCGTTAGTTTTGCGCTGTTTGAATTTCAGAATCCACTGACGCCTTATGGGTAAAATGTAACGTTTGAAAAGCGGCAGAAACAGCGTTAACATGATATACCCATGCTTCCACACTCAATTCATGTCCTTAAATATTTCTCTATGTCCCGCTAGGGGGCGCTTTGTCATCAATCAGCGCTGGGTTGGTCACAATGCCGTTGAGACTGGGTAATGGCTGGTTTCACACTTCTACTTGATAGACTTCTGCTTTTACCTATAGTCCACATATATTGAATTATTTCATGTGTATATCCCCAAAAGCTGCAAATCAAAAATACCGATACTAAGTTTATCACCGTTGATCTAGTTTGATATATTTGGACAGTTATTAGCCCAGTCGGCGCCAAGACAAAAGTTCAAAGGGATACTTACGTGGGATTCAACCCCCGGTAATCCACACAAGCTCAGCGTGTACCTAATAAAGACAACGGGGTCTTATGGACAAGAAGTTCACCAGAAAACGTGTTTTATTTTGTAAAATTAAATTTAAGTGTTGTCATAATCCATGTTTATTTAATAATAAACTGTATTAAAAAGCTCAATTAAATAGAGAATATTACACAGTGAATATCAAGATGTGATTTTAAGTCTTAGGCTATAAATAGATTAATGTATCCGTATAGTAAACAGAGAAACATTGTTGACTGTTGTAAATGTTGCAATCAATCCACACAGGCCAATGACTTGTTTTCATACTGAATTTTCTAGAAAGCTATAGTGGCCCACTTTTCACTGTTTGTTTACTTTCATTTTTTCTAGTGGTTTCTCTGACACAGAACTTATTGGTTTTGAAATACTTTGGTTGGGTAAAATTATGTTTTCCAGAGTGTTCTATATGATGTTTTCTAAAATTAAATCTGGAAAGTTCTGCATCTCCCTATATAAGTGAGATTGTTTGTATGATAGGGCATCAGTCAAAAGCCATTCACAAGCCAGTCTAGAGTTATGTAAACTGATCAAATAATTGGACAGCATTTGTACTTCATTGAATTTGGAACCTAGCCTGAATATCTCTGTGACGAGATTACTACCGGATCTACCCCATCAAGGACTTTGTATAATTATCCTATTGAGGAGAATTATTTTCGACACCATCACTTTGAGGATTAGGTGATCGCCCTGATTTAATTGGATGAATTTCGTATTCTACACCTTGGAACTGTGTATCTAAGGATGTGCTGTAGACTTTTTAGAAGTTGCAGATTGTCACAACAGACCGGTTTTAGAAATCAACACATTTGGACTCGATTTGATATCAATATTATTGGATTTCCTGTCATACAGTTGCCCACAAAACTCTAAGAAGTATACACCAAATAAACAAAGTGTTTTTGGATAGACTTGTGTAGGCCTATTGTTAGTCTTTGATATCTTCAAGCCTTAAATGACGTCTTACCTTCCCCAAGATGCAGAGTTCTGTATCTCTTCTAGTCAATCCCCAATGTAGCTTCATTTATAGGTAAAGAGTAAGATGGCACAAAACTTCAACTGTTTTCGCTTTTCGACCATTATGGGTACATTTAGCATTACCCAAATTATTTGATATGCACTAAGCCTATACCATGGGTATAAAGGCCACTTCCAAGCAGTAGGTTTCGATACTGGTGGTTTATTTGCCAACTGTTCACCATCGCGACAAGGTTTTGCAACATTTTCTATTTCTGAGTCCACCAAATAATCGATCTAGCCGCTGATTTTATGCGAGCAACAACAGAATGTTCGCTGTGCAGTTCCTCTAACAGTGTAGATCGAACACAAGTGAGTATAATACACCCAATCACCCATAGGAGGCAGTCTTGTTCAACACTGAGGTCGTAAATTTGCCCCCAATCAAACATATAGCCTAAATTTGTTAAGATCGAAAATCCTTCCTTTATCCCAATCAAACATATAGCCTAAATTTGTTAAGATCGAAAATCCTTCCTTTTTAATAAGGGAATGGTTACGCTCGGCGTTTTTTCAGTGTAAGAAATGCGTAGGCAATGCATTTTTCATGGCCGTTGGCTTTATGTTGTCACGGCCCTGATACCTTATTGTGAAGCATCACAAGCAAGGACTATTTCTTTGGAAGAGTCGTAGTGTATCTATGGTTTTTCAATTTTTAAATCTTGTTTGCTTTAATTGAAAACTGTTTCATGTGCGGATGTCCATTGCCATGGCTTCTCTTTCTAGTAGTAGTAGTAGTTCATACAGGGGGTTAAATTGGTTGATAGGTATGCCATTAAGTTGGCGGAATGATACTATAACCCTAAATAGGCTCTAAATTCAGTAGTGTTTTGGGTGGATGGGCCGTTGTCCATCTTTGTCGATGAGTACGCCCAGATATTCTACTCTTGGTAAGAAGAATTGACATTTAGCACATCTGAGAAAAATCGACATTCTTCGATACCGCTCAAAACAAGTCTTAGATTTTCTACGGGAACTGTTTGATTTTTGACAGTCACCAAAATACCATCAAGATATGCGAAAACGCCAGGAATGTCTTTGAATGTTTTTTACTTAACCCATTGGAATACTGACCAGGCTGGTCCTGACCCCCATTCGAATTAGCTAACAGCTCTTCCATATTTGGAATCTGATATATAGACGTCTGTGTTAATAACTCGGTTACTGGTGATCTTATAATCCCCACACGGTCGGACATAGCCTGTCGTTTTTCACTCAAGTACCAAGTTGAACTCTTTTCCAGGTGCCGCTGATTGCAATTTATTGTACAGTACAGTAACAAATCTAGATGCAGAGTTCTGTATCTCTGATCGTTTATTATATCATGTAGCCTTTTCTAGAGATACAGAGTTTGAGTGCTCTTAAACGTGTAGTTTTAAGGCTTTTACAATTACCGACTTTTATGTGTTCAATAAACTACTGCCCAATTATGTTTTGTAATCTGAGCGATGTGATACATTTGGTATGTCAATTGCAACCTTAAATAGTCCAGTAGCCTCGGTTAAAAAAGTGGAACATCACGGTCCAATTACATGTTGTCATGCTGCCATATTCCTAGCCTGCTCCCGGTCGCCCACAATGCATCATGCTACAGGGAACCCACTGTATAGGACAATTACACGATTAGAAGCGTTCAAACTCAATAGCTACAACCCTATCTTTAAGCCACATTTACATTTAGGCATCATATTGACAGTCATCCGCATCATGTTTGAGTCTAGCTGAAAACGTATTTATGTCCTCATCTGAACGTTGTAAACTTCTGTTGAAGATATAAACGTTGCTGTTATTATTCCGAGAATAAGATTTAAATTTCCTCATGTGCGGCGTCAGCAACTTTTGTTGGGGCAAATAAATTGTGAGCCATCGAAGAATGAGAACGCTCAGTAATTTCGAGAAATCTACCCCCTTCCGGAGAAACTAAGGATTAGAACAACAAACCCCATTGCATGTAGTCTCGCGTGAACCAGACTGTCCTCTCGTTAGCTTCGACCACGGCCTGATAGTCTGGTAATACTACACGTTATTTTCTGCAAAAAAGACATGGTGCTACAAAGGTTTTGGGTTCGATTGAATGTTTGAAATATTGTTTTTTAAATTACCCTATCAGAAAAGCAACTGTACATAAAAGGGCAATGTCTTTTTTGCTCAAAATAACGTGTAATGTTATCAGGCTACCTAAGCATGGTCGAAGTTAACGCGAGGGGAGTCTGGTTCACGCGAGACTACATAGCATGCTGTTATTGTCGTTCGTCGCTCATGTCGTGAAAAGGAAATGACGGTAAAACAAACAATGTGGATTGATTTTACCAGATCAGTTGATCCGCACAGGTTCTAAAGGCATACTCGTCGCCTATTGTGCTGTTACTAAGAACAGATTAAACTTAGGCAAAATTAACGTACTTGCATTTGAGAAACAGCTTACATCACTTTTCATGAACGATTAACTGACTTGCAACTATTAATACTACACGAACGCAACTCGGTAGTATAGAGTGAGTAACTCGAGTAACATTTGCTTTTACATTATAAGGAAGGCTTGTACGGAATCCCAGAGTGGCTGCTAAGTGTGTTGTTGTTGCTGTTGGGTGCTATCGTGTCACAGAGAGAGAGAGAAGGCGCCAATTTGACTCCCTACTACAAGGATTTGTGCTATTACATATAGGAAATGATTGTATGTTATTCAGTACTAAGGAGCGGCTGAAGGCACCTTAGTACATGATAAGTACAGGTTAAACATTATTTCGTACTAAAGTGCGAGAAGAGCAGCGCCCTCTATGTGACGTCACAGGTTGTACGTGATGGCCGTGGTTCTTTAACACTTTAAGTTTTACGCATGAAAGTTGGCATGTTTTTGGTGATATAGTAATGTAGTAAAACTTTAAATTAAACGGCTTCTTACTGGATTTTTTATCAAATCGTCTCTCTAATTACAAGACAAAAAACAAAATAAGGAAATAAAATGGTGGACAAGTTTGACCTTCAATGGGTTGTCCATCTTTAATCAAAAGAAAAATGCAACACAAAACAGAAAATGGTTTAAAGGAATCGGCGTTTTTATCTCATATTTTATTTAGCTCTCCCTTGAAGCAATGCTTTTTATGATTTTTTCAATTTGCCGATTTGGGCGTTATCAATCCTGTTCATGATGTCACGCGACTCACACTCTTGTGGACTAATAAAACATTACAGCATTGTGAATTTAAACCATTTAAAATTCGTGCAGAAAGCAATACGGTTTGCTCTGTGGAATAATAGATTCGCAGTTTTAAACTCTGACTAAAAGTTATGTAGTTGTAGTTGTATTTTCTGGAGTTGTGGTTTCTGGAATTGGTGCTTCTATAGTTATGGGTTATGGGCCGGGAGTTGGAGCTTCTGAAGTTGGAAGTTCTGGAGTTGGGGCGTCTGTAGTTGGGGGTTCTGTAGTTGGAGCTTCTGTAGTTGGGGGTTCTGTAGTTTGAGCTTCTGTAGTTTGGGCTTCTGTAGTTGGGGGTTCTGTAGTTTGGGCTTCTGTAGTTTGGGTTTCTGGAGTTGGGGGTTCTGTAGTTTGGGCTTCTGTAGTTTGGGTTTCTAGAGTTAAGGGTTCTGTAGTTATGGGTTATGGTTCTGGAGTTAGGGCTTCTGTAGTTGTATGTTCTGTAGTTGGGGCTTCTGTAGTTTGGGTTTCTGTAGTTGGGGCTTCTGTAGTTTGGGTTTCTGTAGTTGGAGTTTCTGTAGTTGGGGGTTCTGTAGTTTGAGCTTCTGTAGTTTGGGCTTCTGTAGTTGGGGGCTCTGTAGTTGGGGCTTCTGTAGTTTGGGTTTCTGTAGTTGGGGGTTCTGTAGTTGGGGCTTCTGGAGTTGAGGTTCCTGAGGGATTATGCAGTTATGGTTTCCGGGGCTGGAGTCGGAGTTAGTGTGGTTGGATATTGTGTAGTTGAGTGTCTAAAAGTATGGACAAACAACACTTCGATTGAAATATGTTTATCTAGAAAAAAGAACGGGTTAACCTTAAAACGGAAGTGAACAACCTGAAATGATTAGTGATAAACCTTAAATGTGCAGCGGTCAAGCGGAAATGTGCATTTATCATCCTCATCTTTTTTAATTGTGAAATTACACTTATCTTAACATTCACAATCTGGATTAAAGTGAAGAACTGCCCTTTTGGTGCCAAAATAAGGACTGTTAGTTTACAACACTGTTCTCCAGAATGCTTTTCCATAGAGTGTTTCTGGTAAATCATTTAACACTCGGGAGATTCTCGATGAGCAGTGTCCTCCCTATACGCTCGGTCCTGATAGATGTGTGCATATGCAGAACAATCGTACATTTTTTCGCCGAACGTTTTTGTACCATAGTATTTACACTTCTCCTCACTTCAAAAAGCCTGGCGAATTCCACTTGAGTTTGGATTATGCAAATTTATTTAGCAGCAAATTAAGCTCTGAACCCAAATCAGATTAAAACTGTAAAATCGAAATACAACGAGGACTATCGTAATCAGTTGATTTGAGGAAAATGCATGCTATAAAGGCGACGATCGGTCGGCGTCCCAGATTATGTGTGGGCATGGGCTATATTCGAATATTTCCGAGTCTTGTTCTGATTGACCTATATTTCACCTCAGAATTGCCGTTGTCACGAGCCAAGCTCAAAGCGGAGATTTGGGTAGCACAATGTATATGGCTTATTCCTCCTTTTCCTCCGCCTATCTCAACCAATGGTGAAGATTGGAAATTGATCCGCCGCTATTGCCGGCGTCTCAAAACATATATCTGATTTTACTCTGATATATTTTTTGGATATAAAGTCAGAATAATCCGAATATTTAACAAGCTAATGGGCGATTTCAAGTCTCGTTTGGAATATAAAATGTGTTAGGAAGTTCAGCATATCAAATATTATTGAACCCGTAGTAGCGGGTAAGTGAAAACAAACTTGAAATTCTAACTTGTTATCTCTAAACAAGACTACGTTGTGTGATAGACTATAACACGTAAACAACTACGTAAATAACTGCTACCAAGTTAAGCAAAGCTACCCACACAGTTCAATTTATCCATTTGTCTAATTTTCATTCATGGAAGACAAAAAATGCTTAAGGCTTAAATCTCTATTTATTCCAATAATCATGACTATCTTAACAACCATCGCAGAAGACTAAGTCAAAAACTAACATAAGGACATATTATT
>JARFOD010124705.1:0-14234 GCA_031763545.1 Mopalia muscosa
TTGTTTGATTGGTGTTTAACGTCGTACTCAAGGGTATTTCACTTATATGACGACGGACACAAATACAGGACATCACAGACAAATCTGCTTTCCTTTACCCTTTAGCTCTGTGAACACCAGGGCAACAGAAGCAACTTCTTTTCTCGCCTCTTACAATCGACCGAGGGAGTATTCTGCAGAGCCATGGCCCACCCGCTCCCTCACGGGGCTTGATAACATGTAGCAACTTGTTCATCCCCCTGGGAGTTTACTGCAACCAATATAATTATTATGTTTACCAAAACCTTGCGGTTTTCTTAAAATTCGCGTTGTTGTATATGTGTCTCAACATGTCTACATGTAATATATAACAGGTACAGTTTCAGCACTAACAACCGTATGGTTTTCAGTTTGTCCAAACAAGTATATAAAATGAGGAATAATTGTACCTATTTGGTGATAATATAATTATATTTTGACATCTATCATTTATACATAACCATAAATGTAGAAAAGCAATCTATATATAACATTTAAAACAAGAGCTCCAAATGGATGGTCGTAGAAGTAGACTTGCTTTGAAAAGTTAGTAAAGACACATAGAAGGAACAGCCTTAGACTGACATTTTATCTAGCCAAGGTAGATATATGGCTAAAGGATGTGCCTACGGGTAGGCTAACAAGTTAAACATAATCAATTCATCGTTGATATAAATTCTTACATCTATTAATTCAAACAAATGTATGCTATCATATGCATTTTATATGGACCTATAATCTTTACTAAAATATATAATAATAACAGATAGGCATGATAAACACTAAGAAACAGGTAACTTCATGGTACAGACACATTTGTCTCTGATTGTTCAGTGAAAGGTGGCCTTCTGATGTAGTTATCGTTTGGGATTGATTGATTGATACCTGTACTCACAACTTGTTACTTTTACGATTTTTCATTCTGAAATTGGTGTTGGCACAAACACTCGTTGATTTGCGTGGCGGAGGGACGTGTGTGTGTGTGGGTATGCTTGAATCAGCCAGAACAGATCACTGGCACCGATGAAAAGAATATTTCTTGAAACATATGTAAAAGTGGTGTATTCATTAAAATAATGAATAAAATAAGATCCAGCAATGGATGACATCAGTGGTATATCAAAATGAGACTTTTATGTTGCTATCCGCATAGTCTTAGTTATCTTAACCAACTAACGCTATTTGTGGCGGACGGCTGATTTAGTCGAAGATAATCAACAAACACTTCAGTCATACATACATCAATTGCCAGATGTGTAATACACCCAGATTTTCTACTTACACATTCCTTAAATTATGTCTTATATCTTAATAATTCGTTAATTGTACACAATGCATCTTGACATTATTCCACATGTTTACTTCATTTTGTGCTGCAATTCGTCCCAATAGCTCCGCGGTAAAGTTTGAGAACCTCTTATCAAATATTGATAAGGTATTGATTGTCTGTTTAGGCCTCTGCTGGTTGTCTAATTTGCGTAATGTTTTCTCTGCAGCTCTTTTTTGAAGCAAGACGGCACAAAAACGATTGCTAGCTGATCTTTGCACTTAATTTTCCATTGTGGTGGACAGACTGCTGATCATTACAGCAATTTATTTTTTGTCGAAGGAACATCCTCGTTTAGCTGAGGATTTCGCGGAAAGTTAACTCAATCGCTTGCGTCAGTTACTGCTGGCGTCCATGATAATCGGGTAAATGTCAAAATGACATACACACAACACAATGAACTGAACTGGTGTGCGTGCATAGCAAATTATCAACCGACCAGCGTAAAGATTTGTTTGTATTATCATTTTAATGTGGACAGTGTTACTGGCCAAGCACAAGATATAGTCGACTTAAAGACCCAAGTTCCAATAAAGCAAAAAGATAAATAAATGTGAAACTTGGATTTAATTTACGTTCGTGAATAGACGTGGAATTAAGTGTGACACGACATTCGTGGAATCACAGATAATGTAATTTTAATGTAAGGAAGCATTTACATTTGGCCGCGACATTTGTTATTGCGGAAGCAGTGTTTCTGGCAGCAGCGACTTGAATATATTGTCTAAAAATATGTAGCTGAAATCCACCCTCAAATTACAATCCATAATCTGTTTTTGTAGCATCTGTCCTAAGATGAAATCCGAGTCAGATAATTTTGACATAACGGGAAACAAAATACTTTCGTTTAATAATTGATAGCAACTTACAGCTAAATGATCTGACTTTGAAGCACCGAGTAACAAGAAGATTTATCATCCGGATGAGCTTTGATCAAAAACGTTCGGGTCTAAGTAATAACATGGGTGATAACTCAGGTGTTGGTGATTCTTGATACAGTTCTTGCTGACAACATCTTACTGATTGTATATCTCAAAGCGTCTTTAAACAATTCAATCTAAAGCATTGTACCGGTGATGAGCAGTTCATGAATTTCTGGTCTATGTCTGTATTTTGTTGGGTTTAGCTTGATTACAGTTCCTGCAGTCGAATTATTTGTGACAGCATTGTACACCGATCTCTTCTGATGTCTTGTTATTCTTTCAACTAGAAAGGTGCGTTGCCTGAAAAACTGACAAATACGTGTGAAATGCCTTAAGAAGAAAGCGCGTTAACGTCCCAGCATAGGCACTATATCATAGAAGATCTATGAAAAATGTTGTTTTTTGGTAAAATATATTTAACTAAAAATTGTTCACCATACGGTTGATAAGTTACCTCGGTTATACGTGTACGTTGTGTCTATATGTCTGTAAACTGGTTTCCGTGAGCAAAATGCTCATATGTGGACTTTTGTGCGAGATTTGTTACATACACACTCTACATGATTATAATGTCCCTGTTCTGCCACTAGCCCATAAACTTTGAGGTAACATCCACTTGATGCTTAAACACGGCAATTAAGCCTTCTTTGTTATTGGACGGTGTGAGTTTATCAAGGGCGAATATGGAATGCGAAGCTGTTGTTTTGTCTTTCGTCAAAAGTATTACACATTGTTTTCACGGTGCTTTTAACGAACAACCGTACCCTGTATTCGAGATAAACTGTTTTCCAATAAGAACAGTTCACGGGGATATATCGTTGGGAACTCGTAAAGAATTTGATTTATTTGTTCGTGGAATCTTGGTCTGAAACACAGGGGCACTAAACGTGGACGACGCATTTACATTGCTGGTAATGGTGTTAATTGTGGTGTAAACAGCTCTAATACATGCCGCCCAACCCTAAAATGTTACTCAACGTAATCAATCGTTTGTCGAAAGCAACGACACAGCTAATCATGTATAGTACCACCAATACAACAAGAACCAATATTTTTCTTCAAATTATAATTCATAATACTATACTTTATATAATCCGTTGAACCGGTCTTGAAAAATATAAGCATAATGATAGCCACTCAGTACCGTGTACAATTCCGAACTGGAACAATGATCTTAGAGCGGATCTGGACCCTTAACATTTAGAGGTTACTATTCGATGTAGTTCATAGTCCTGTGATCATGTAAAGTGTTACACCCCGCTTAGTAGTACGCTAGCTACTCGTTCTTCTATGTACCGTTCACGGAATGAAATCCGCCAGCTGATCATCAGATATATTAGTGAATCACACCATGTGGCTCAGGTATAATTGCAGGCATGGTTCATGCGCGGTTCCCTCTCGGTTTGCTATGGTTATTTGGCCCAGAACAGAGTGAATAGGACAATCCGTCGTCAGATAAGTGAGTGTTGCTTAACCTTCCAATCAAATAAATAGCAATTTATATAAATTAATTTACAAGAAGCAACAGAATAATCTGTTAAATTTGTGTAGCGGGCGGACGCATCAAATACACCTACCGTATAAACCTGAGTATGTATGGCAGTGTATGGCATTTATGTTTATCAGTATTGTTAAACAAGTGATCATTCATTCTGTAGCATTTCGCTTTCGTCATATCCAGATTACTAAGCAGTTACACTTAAAGATATATTTAAAATCTTCAGATACTTGCGTTGTCTGAACTTGATTTAGTACACTTGTACTATTGTATACACTGTTTAACAGTACCCAGGACAACCCATGGAATCAGGTTACTAAATTAACACGCCTTTTAAAGCCTTTCAGTTATATTTAACGAGATACAGAGCAGCATTTAAGCGCCACAGGAGATTGAAAGTCGCTGACGCCAATACTGCTGTCGACATAAATATAATAATAAGAAACAAATATGTCATTCCAGCTTCGCCGAAGGTTTGATTGGTACATAGCGACATTCGTTCAAAAAATCCTTCATAAACCATTTGTTCTCCAAATCAACTAGATGACAAACAAAACTAAATCGAAGAAACCGAATATGAAACTGTTAACGATGCTCCGGTAGGGTTTGATTTGGCAATAAGATGGCAGGTCAAATCCACCTGCTGTAAAACAGTACACGACTGGCCTGTTATTGGCATCCATTGATAATAGCCTTCATAGCGACATGTTAATTTATTATAACCATCACTGGTAATCTGTTCAATAGCCACATTGGTCATTTCTGCTAAATTAGAGATTTTAATAAAGTGGGATTAATAACATGAACAAAATGTTTAAAACATTTGTCTTGTATCATTTAACATAAAAGACCGTTCCGAATTAATTCATGAGCTTCTGGAACTACCAGAAGTGTCGACAACTATTATTTACTCGACAAACAACACATGTATATAACTGAAGTGGGTTACCTATATTCGATCGATTGGTGCTTGTCCTCACACTCATATATATTTCACTTACATGTTGAATTTTTTTAAAATTGCTTGTTTGGGAGGAGGGGGAGTAAAGTATTACCAAAAGATAGTTTAACTGCATGAGAACGCCATTTCTAACTCATTGATGTTACCCTATAATACCGCACAAAACCAAGAGGAAACATCATAAACATAAAAAGAAATAACCATTGACAGATTGACCCCCACATATAAGCTAAATACCCAGGAGTCTCGAACATTTGAGAGGTACATCGACGGAGGATTATTAAACAGCCTTTCAAGATAACCACTGAACGACGGAAGTGGACACTTTTTTATATAGCAAAGTGTCTTTGAAAATAGTGTGTCTCTCTGGAGATACTGGATCCAAGAACGATTGAATATTTCGAAACACTAAGTCGTTTTGGTGTCCAGAACAAATGTACTGAAAAAGATATTTGCCAGGATTATGTTATGAAGTTGTTATTGATTTTAGTGAAATTGCCCAAATACACCTTCATCATTCACTTCTATATTGAGTATCTGGTTATTTTAGAATTTTTATCGAAGGACATTAGTAAATAAATACGGGCAGTTACTTGGTGGCTTAAGTCAGCATTTGTATAGTAAATCAGCCCCTGTGATAATTCTTAACTTTAATAATAAAAGAATAAAAATATAGTAAAACAAGTACTATTTCCTGGCGATTTGCTCACATACATAATTGGCAGAAAATATAATGTCTCAGTCAAATGTCTTGGCACATGCAGGTCAAATTAAGCTATGTGCGGTCATAACATTGTTGTTATTAACTGTAACAGGTAATGTCAAGTATTTGTTTACTATTGTCTTCAACAAGAATAGCAAAGAAACAACACAATTTAATAACAACAATAAAAAAACAAGGGGACAATTCTACCCCTGAATAACATTATCAGATTGTTTCAATGTATTTATAGTTTCGATCTCCTGTGATTCCATGAATATAACAATGACTTCCAGGTGCATATTAGTTTCAGGGAAGAGGTCTTCTTCCCCAGCTGTGCATTGGTGAGAAAAAATCCGCAGACTAGTGGGTATATTACTACCTGTTTGTGTGACAATGAAATCAAGTGGTATACATTATTCAGGGAGGTAATTTAAGACGATGGGATATATGGTAATGCCACAAAATCCTTGACAACAGGCCGAATATGTGTTTATAGTCCAGTACATATATCGAGGTGGTCAATGTGTGGGATCTATCATTGACCACAATCGGCAGAACCAGTCTCCTCCAGAAACTGCCCTGTGAGAGAGCCGGTGGGCCATGGCCCTGCAGAATACTCCCTCGGCTTCCTCGGTCGATCGTAAGAGGCGAGAAAAGAGGTTGCTGTTTGTTGCCCTGGTGTTCTCAGGGCTAAAGGGTAACAAGAAGCATATTTGTTTGTGATGTTCTTTTTTTGTCCGTGGTCATATAAGTGAAATACCCTTGAGTACGACGTTAAACACCAATCAAACAAACAAACAATCCTGTCTTGTCTTTGTTTGTAGCCAAGGGTTTTGAGGAGGTTTCCTTCACACTGTAGACTGGCTTGTCATCATTTGAGTGAAAGAATCTTAAGTAGTGCACTGAACAAACAAACAAACATTCCTGTTTTGACTTCAGTTTATCAGTTTAATAGTTTCTAGTGGTAAATCTGCAACAGGGATTGTAAAGAAGTGCTGCACTGTTGGTTGGATGAAAGATTGACGATGTTTCTAGTATCTGCAGTGAGAGTATAATTTTGGGATAGATTTCTTTTTTAAATTTGATTGTTGACCTATTGAATTTTGTTTTTTCCAGGCAAGTCAAAAAGAAATAAAGCGCCTCAAGGAGCGTGAAATTCGACTGAGCAGTGAGCTTGTAAATTCTAATCGTGAGATTCAAAGACTCAAATTAAGAATGATTGACATAAGCCCGGAGGCTTCAGTGTAACTCAGTGTACAACGACCATTTTCATTGGCTACTAGTCTACCATCCAGACATTCCTATGTGCAAGCACCTGATTGGTTAACATTCTGAAATCAAAAGCTGTAACCTGAACTCCTATTGGTTATTACATTTGGAGATTTAACAGGAATTGTGATCAGCTTCTGTGAAATCTAAAGGTGTCTCCACAATTTGGATTGGTTAGTATCTACTTGTAGATGTAAAGAGAAATCTGATTGGCTGATGAGTACCATGTGCTATGTTTTAAGGTGTTTAGTTTCTCCAGTCAACCATGTTTTCCACCCTAGTCCTGTACAGCAGCTTTTTCCAACAACAAAATTCATTGGCTATTGAATTTGTTGTGAAAAAAACAAGGAATTTAATTGGATAATAATACCTGCCAATTTATTTGGTTACCTCCCAAAGTGCAATATGGCTATATAGTTCCCCCTCATGCAAATTCTTCGAAATGTATACTTCGAAATATATATATATTAAAAATATATATTATATAAATGTATGTATATTGAAGTTATTCTACATCTGAATGTACATATTAAACTCATCATGCTTTACTTCTTGTACATGTGTACCTTCCATGACAGTCACATGACCATTATGTAAATATTCATAGAACCAGTTGATTGGCTGTTTCCATGGTCCTGTGTTGATAAGAAGTATTATTCTGTCAGATTAAAACTTGACTGTATTTGTGAGCTGTATGCACATTCATAAGCGTTTTTAATGCAAATGTCATCCCCAAAGCTATTTTTTGCTATTATATTTGCTATTCATGTCATGTTCCAACTACATGTTGTCTTCAATGTAACCCAGTTTGTCCAATAAGAGATTGTAAAGGTAAATGGGTATCAACTTGACTTAATTTGTCTTAAGAAGTTTTTCACATTGCGGGTATCAACAGGGCAGTTTGAATGCAGGACAGCAGTTGATAAGATAGCTCAAAGAATGGGTGAATGGTAAATAACTGAATGCATTCTCTTCAAAGTATTTAATAATTCAATTGGAATATTTGTAAATAATTTGAGAACAAAGAATATTTTTTCTTGTGTGACGTTGTTAATTACCATTCCTCAATAAGAGGGACCAAAATAACAGTTTTGCCAGATAACTTTTGATGGTTTTGAAGTTTCTGTTCTCAAAGCAGAGAAAATTGTTTTAAATGACCTGCTTGTAACAGCATGAACCCTTCAATACTGCCTGCAGCGTAACCAGTTATTCAAAGATAGGTCCTAGATAGTGTTTTAATCCGCTTTATGGCAACTAACGTGATGTTCAAACCAGCTTGATGAACTTGCAATCCTGATCTTTGATTGGCTGAGCCGTCTTTGTGTCTACCCAATCAATAGGCTTCATTCAAGCAAACTGGGTGACATAAGAAACAGGATATTTGATTAGGGACGCTGTCATTGTGCCCACCAATGAAAGACATAGTTCAGCTAGCTAACTGGGTACCATTAGTAAAAGGATCTTTGATTACTGATCTGTGTCTATCCAATGAAATGTCTAATTCAGGTTTGCTGGCTGAGATTAGAAACTTGATCTCTGATTGGAGAAGATATTTGTAAAAAAACTAAACCTAGTGTCATAGATGTATCTGATGTAACTGAAATTCTAGACCAGGAACTGTGAGCAACAACAACAACAACAGTACTTTAATAAACAATATCCACTACCGTACAACACGTCTGTCTCTTAAGTTATGTGCTATTAATACAAATTGTGATCCAATGATCGCTCAGGACCAATCTGTGTACAGTTACATGTCAGTCCTATTTAAGCCACTCCCACATTGTCATATATGAAAAGTACATATGAAACTTATGTATTTGTTAACAAAATTTTTAATTTTTCTGAACAGGTAAAAGAGAGTACAAGGGAAACATGTATTTTTTTGTAAATATTTTGAAACGGTTTATCTCTCATAGTGCTCTATTTCCATAACCTTTCAATGTTAGCTGTACAAATTTACTGTTGGTTGTTTTTTTTTTATTATTATAAAATTTTTTGTTATGTTCTTATTGATTATCTTTTATGTGCCACGATGTAAAATTAAGTCATTTTTTTTTTAAACATATTTTAAAAAAACTTTTGGGGTCTTATTTTAACTGAAACCAATATATTCAGATTTCAATATGGCAGTCACAATGAAAATACCATATGCTTCAAATTGTTAAGTGGTATTGGAAATTTGGAATTAAAGATTCCGTATTATATTTATTTTGTTTTAATCTGACTGAAATTCTAGAGAAAAACGTTTTTGTCCAAAAAATGTGGTAATATTAGTGGGCAGCTTGTCCCCTGGTGGCTGAAAGTTGTCTTCTCTTCAAGGGCAAATAACTGTGTATAAATATTTTAGTAGCTAGACTTTTATTTATATATCATAAGAATTTCTACTATGTAGTAAACTTTGAAAGATTTCACGCACAGTATTTCGTGTAGTTTTATTTATTTTCTTGCTGATAGTTTCTAAGAAAACCATTGAAACCAGTTTGTTGTTGTATAGCAATAATCGATATTAAGTGATCTTTTTTGCAATATGTCTTAAAACGGTCTACTATAAATATATAACTAGTGTAGGTGAAGCAATAGCAACTTGTCAACAATACAGCATGGTACATGTAGTTATCATGGTATTCAAGGCAAGCTCACTGTCTTTGGATCGTCTTTTTCAAATTTCACAAAAAGGGATTAATCCTGATTAATTTCGATCAGAAATGGTGTTGAACAAAACGAATCCAAATACATGTACTTTTTTTATCGTGTAAAACGCTCTTTAACTTTTGTGTAAATAAACCGATTAATTTTTGTTGTGCTTCCTAGAAGGAATTGAAAGAGAGATATGATCGAATAACGTAATACTCAAAATGATATTTATTTTTCATCAAGATTTAAATGAAGCTTTTTTTTAAATTTTGGGATGTGAAACAGAATTTTATGAAATGCTTCTGATTTACAACAGCTGGCTTCACTAGGTCAAAGCAATTTATATTCTTTTTATTAAGTCTGGTTTGAAGATAACTGCTGGCAAGTTTGCATGTCAGTTTTGTGAATAGAAAAAACTTATTTTCAAAATCAAGCAATATTAAAGAATAAAATGTTTTTGTTTGTAGTATTTTCTCTTCCAGCTGGCTGTTTGCAAGTCTGCTACATGACCTGTTTTAAGAATATCTTTTACATAAGTAATTTTATAGTAAAAATTTAAGGAATTCCTTTTTTTTCAATACCCGTAATCTAAATTTATGTACTAAGGAAATTTATTTACAAACTGTCAGTTGTGAAACTGTCACCTGTCTTACATAAGGTAGAGAATTGTGAAATTTATTTTCTGTTGTACACTCTAATTCTGAAATTATAAGAAAAATATTTTTAAGTATGAATTCCTTCCTTATCTATAAAAATTGTCAGAGTAAATTGCCTCACTGAATATAATCGTTGTGTTTGACGATACTAAATTCTTTACAAGCATAATCTGTCAATGCAATGTAATGATATATTGTTTTGATCTTGTCTGTAAACTTATTGAAGCCCTTCCAATGCTTTTCAGGCAAATAAAGTGCCATGTTGGTACAAATCAAGAAGATATGTATTGTTTTTTCTCTGGGTCTCTGTTGGACATGCCATTTGAAGGGTCACAGCCATGGCTAAGTGGATAGTGTGGGTGCTTACCAACTCTACTTCGATGCACTGTCGGACTGTTTTTGAGGTCATCATATTACTTTTCCTAGCGCTGTCAATGATGGTTTCCTTCATACAATGGGCTGGCACACCATCAACAACCATCAGATATGGTGTTACACCCGAATCAATCAAACAGATTAAAGGATCTCATTCAATATGCCATCCAGTTGTGTCAATTTTAAGTTTATAAAGTGACTGTTTTAACTGCTGGCTTTATTTCCAATTACAATCTTCTACCTTGAGTAGTTTGATTGGGAAGCTGTATGTCCGTCTTCCGTACGGCCCAATTAATATACAATGAATGGCCTTGAGATACTCATTGGCATACTCTCCGCTCATTACCACACCCACTTGTAACAGTTTGGTGGTTTAACACTTTACTTATTTCACTCACATGATGATGGGTGACAGAAACCACCCTCAATAACACTTGTATCGACAGGACAAATTACATGTTAGCCTTTAGCAGTGAACTATGAGGCACACAAAGAGATGATCTATGTGTGATGTATATACCTGATCTTTGTGTAATGCTAGTGGCGTCGAGAATATCAGGCAGACGTATGTTTGTTTGTTTGTTTGATTTGTGTTTAACGCGTACTCAAGGGTATTTCACTTATATGACGACAGATTCTTCACTTCACACTGCTTAATTAGGGTGGAAACCTCGTAAAAACAACCCCTGCAATTGCCAGAGCCACAACATATGACTCACTCATATACATGTACATGATGGTTGACAGGTGGACTCCATCTAGTGAACAGTAAATCGAAGCAGGTTCAGTTTAGGAAGCACACTCGCTACCACGGTCGCGGGTCCCGCAACCTACATGTGACTGAAAAACATTAAGTAGGGCTTAACTCCATGACAATTGCAGACACCATAAACAGTGGTTCCCATTGCCCCCAGAGGAGTACCTGGCCAACCACGTCAATGAACCAGTACAATTTGTTAAGGATGCCAAATTTCCATTTTATAAAACTTGAAACTTCCAGGCAGCCTGGTGTTTTATATGAGACTAGTCTGCCGGGTCTATCCATATACAATTTTCACTGCATCAGTTTGTCGTTAAAGTGCACCATATAGTTTATTTTCAATTACTTTAGGTAAAACATAACATGAAATTAAAGATAACATGTTACCTGACTGCTTGTACATAGCAAGTAACGCAGGAATGTTTATGAAGAGCCAGTTTGTTCAATCTATTCGATTGGAGTGTTAAAACCAATTTGACAGCTTGCCAGCCTGCCATGGCAGCTGCCCACAGTAAATGCACAGAACATAAATTAACAGTTAAAATACAAGTGAGAAAGATAGACAATTTCTTATCAATTCCTGTGGTAATGGGATATTTCTGGGTGGGGGCTGGGCTGAGCATCATCTGCCTCAGTGCTCTCAGGGCTAATGGGCAACAATGACATGCACATGATCTGTTTGGGAGATTGTCCTTGTTTGCTACCATTGTTGTTGAGCGTGGTTTCTTCCACCCATTGGGCTATTCTGTCATCATGTGAAGAAATAACCTTTCAAGTGCGACATTAAACCCCAATCAATCAAACAAAGAAACACTAGGTCAATGCATGAGTAATTGAATGATACAACACTTAAATTAAGAGGTAACAAATATTTTTATTAGCACGGATTAAATTTAAATTTAATTGACATACATGAAGAAACTGAATTTATATTTTTCTAAATCTGTTTATATTTTTAGGATTGTAGTTATACCAGAAAGTTGTACTCAGAAATCTAGGCAGTGGTAGCATTGGTGTAGCTTGATGAACGGTAGTGATGGCACAATTGTAACAGCATCAAACTGCTTAAACAATGATTTTCATGGCAATTTGATCACAATGTTAAAAACTGGCAAACATTCATAGACATAACCATGGATATCCCTACCAAACATTCACAATCTTTTAAATTTTATCCTCAAGTTTTCAATTTAGCCATGTACCCTATAACTTCTATAAGTTGGGACACTCTAATTTTGGGACAGTCCACATAAATAACATGTAAAACCGCCTGTGGTAAAGCCTAGTTCTCTGTCCCAACTGTTAGAAGCTGTAAGGTTAATTCGGCTGGCCAGTGGTCAGAAAGGGAGATATCTTGCTCATATAACTGAAATTTCCACCCATTCATTGACCCCTAACAATATAATTGAATGAGGTTGGCCAATGGTTACGGGGAGATATATATGTTTGTTTGTTTGTTTGATTGGTGTTTAACGTCATACTCAAGGGTATTTCACTTATATAACGGCGGACAAAAATACAGAACATCACAAACAAATCTGCTACCTGTTACCCGTTAGCTCTGAGAACACCAGGGCAACAGAAAGCAACCTCTTTTCTCGCCTCTTATGGTCGACCGAGGAAGCTGAGGGAGTAATATGGCTGAAATTGTCACCAATACTATTGACTAACAATAGAATGGTATGAATATGCAATTATATTGAACGGTCAGCCAATGACACGCAGGTACTGCCAGTTAATTTAGTAACAGATTTACCTCCCTTTTTAGCTACCAGTCAACTCCAATTGGTTTCTTCTTAATACCATGTACACAACACAGACATCCCCAAACAGTATTTTCCTTACGCTCTGAACATTTCCCCCATAAGAAGGCTTTATCATGCATAATCATTTTATTGCAATAGTTGTTGTTGCAATAGTCAGCTATCAACAGCTCTTGGTGATGCATTGGCCCATCGTAATAGTTGTACAGTATCAATAATTGATGGGTCGTAAGACACGCATGTACTGGTCTATATGTATGCCAGCCAGAGACCCAAGATAGAATTGTTGTGAAGGCAAGCTTAATTTTCTTCTATTTTCTACTACTTTATAGCTAGCTACGCTACTTTGTCTTCCCAACTTTTAGAAATAAGCCAATGCTACCATAATTCTGCACTAAATCTTCAAATATAAAAACAGTGTATGACCCAGTCTTGATCTAAACCATTCTAACTTCTGTCTTGAACACTTTCGATGTTTGATCGAAACTTAAAAGAGAACTTGAAGTCCATTTTCATGCAAAAATCAATAATTACTCAACCATATACCTACTTATTTTAGACCACTTTAAACTGTTTTCTCGCTGGGAAAACAAGATTAGGCAGGACATGCCTGGGTCTCCCTCAGATGGAAACCGCCCCTTGGCGAGTCTTCAACGAACAGGACATTATCTTTTTTCGCGAGGGAAGAGGCCATACAGATTCAATACTATTTTTTATTCAGAGGCAGGCCGTACTAATATTTGTTAAGGTTTCCTACAGATGGATGTCCTATCTCTGTTAACTGTTTAATTCAAGTCTTTAAGATTCGTATTCGCATCTAGGTGGAGTCAAGCTCAATTTTCTTTCTTAACATTTAAAAATATATATTTCTGACATGTTTAAGTATAATTTGTTCTCTAACATACAAAGTTAGAACAAAAGTGTTCTGAGCCCACATTATCCCCCGTCTGCGTTTCCTTAAAGGGGGATATTGCCAATGGTTGAAGAAAACGGTCACCATTTTAAATATCAGCTACATATATAGTTATATGACCGTAAGTCCAGTTTCACTTGGGGTTTTCCTTCGACCAGTCAACAGCTGAAATCCCTCTATTTAGAAATATGCTTTGTCTTCCATTGTATCCCGCTAACAGTGGAAAGTCCTGCCTCTGAACCAGTCAACAGCTGAAATCCCTCTATTCAGAAATATGCTTTGTCTTCCATTGTATCCCGCTTAAAGTTAAAAAAACGTGACAACTTTTGAAGAAATTGTCCAAGAGAATGCGTGTCACGATCAGTATACATTGTATCAATGAAGTTTCAGAAAATGTCATCAAAAACTGTAGCAAGAGTTGATTTCAGACA
>JARFOD010124716.1:0-14234 GCA_031763545.1 Mopalia muscosa
CAATGTGTGTGTCACATTGCTTTGATAAAGTTGGGAGTATCTCCAACGAAACGTGTGTGTCACATTGCTTTGATAAAGTTGGGAGTATCTCCAACGAAACGTCAGCTCCACTATAATAAAGAAGTTTTTCATCCATAAAATTGTCCTGAGTTATCTATACACCGACTTCTATATGCCTATTAAAGAACTTATGGTGCTGTCTGGTTGAACCGTTACAGCAACTACTCCAAGTATTTCTATATTTCTTCTTATATCAAAGAACCGTATTTGTCGCGTTGGTTCCATATAGAACCAGTCTCTTTTATAAAGTACCCTCACTGAACCATTATTTCTACGAGTGTATACAGTGAACTACGGGGAAAGTTCGGGTGACTATCTGGTAAGGTATGTTGTTATTTTGTCAATGGTTCTTGTGTGCTCCTGTCATATAGTCTGGATTGAAATAAAATAGCATAGACCTTTAATCTCTAAGATTAAAAAAGGTGTGGATGGGAAAACGGGTAATACAAAGCCGATTTATACCGCTAAATACAATTCTATTATTTCCGTAGCTACCAACTGAAGAACATTGACTGGAGCTCTGTCATGCGCAGTTGATCGATCGCCCGCTGTGTGATACTAAATAATACTTTTTTAGAGCACACTAGAAACTGATTTGTTATTGCAAGGTTAGAACGAGGTAATTAGAAGTTAATCTACAAGCAGCCAATTGCTAGTCTAAATGTTCCTACTTAACAGTTCAGATACCCGGACGATTGAAGGGTCGTTAGTAATGTCAGGAAATTAGAGTACGGAATGAGTTATCCATAAATTGCTAAGAAGATAAGCCGATGCCTTTAATCTTGTCTGAAACATTATAATGACATGAACGACGCTTTAAACTGTATCTTCATCCCAAAAACCATGTATAAAATTGGGTAGCGTAAATATTAGATTAATTTACTGTTTAATTGTTTAATGGGGTTTAAAGTCTTACTCATTGGTGTTTCACTTATGCGACATATTATCCATTTCACACAGTTTCTTGGTAAAATACGATGTGAAACAGATTGGGAAAAACCTCATAAAACCCACCCCAGCGATAGCTGGAGTTACATAGTGGGACACACTGTGACGGTCGACAGGCGAACTTGAAACCGTAAACGAGATATATAATTAGGATTAGGAGACGGACACGCTAACCACTAAGCCACGAACACGCCCGCCAGTCAAATTGCCAATTGTTTTACTTATTTTTAAAAGAAAATTGTTTCAGCTTGTGTGCACGATTATAGCGTGAGACACATTTCCATCGATTAACACATTTGAATGACACGATGTTAGTATAGTTTTGTTTCTACCCTGTCCAAAGTGTAACTACCAACGGGACATTGGCAGTAGCTCTGCCATGCGCAGTTGATCGATTGCTCCGCTGGGTGATAATAATGACTTCTTAAGAGCATCACGCTAGAAACTGATTTGTTATCGCAAGGTTAGAACGAGCTAATCACAAGTTAATCTACAAGCAGCAAATTGCTAATCTACATGTTCCTACTTAATAGTTTAGATACCCGGACTATCGAAGGGTCGTTAGTAAAGTCAGGAAATTAAACGGAATTAGTTATCCATAAATTACTCGAAATCCGCATGAATAACCGGGAGATAAGTTGATCAGTTTAACCCTGAATGACGACATAGATTTCAATGTATGACGCTTCAAATTGTCTCGTTTTTACAGAACCCAGTAATATTACACTGTTAGCTGGGAAGTGTCAACACTTTTAAAGCTAACTTACACTTTGTTCTGTTCTTTGATTGGGGTTTAACGTCGTACTAAAAGGAAGATTCAATATATGGCGACCGATAATAATACAGATAAAGATATTCCTGTTAAGTCATGGTTAGTTGATTGTACTGAATCAACAGTTTGAAACTTAAAATTTATACCTTCTAACTAGAATTTTTGTATAACTTTTTCACGAAATAAGTATATAATTTTGTTATAATAAACAAATAATAAAATGAACAATTTTCAGCTCGAAGGGGTTGTCAATACCTAATTTAAGCATGTTTGCTGAATGAAATAGTAAGCCATGTTAATTGTGTGTTTTTATACAATGAATTTTTACCACATCATAGCCATATGTGTATAATAATATTCCGGATACTTCATATTTGATGCACATTTTGTCATCGTCAGGAGTGAGTCAAATGGTCAAACACCAACATGCAGTTAATAGCAAAGAAGAATACTCAATGGACCGGAATACTCAGTGGATCGGAATATTCATGCGGTGGACCGGAATACTCAGTTGATATGAAAACTCAGTTCATCGGAATACTCAGTAGATTAGAATACTCAACTGATCGGAATACTCAGTGGGTCGGAATATCCAGTGGATCAGAATAATCAGCTGTTCGGAATATCCAGTGGATCAGAATTGTCAGTGGATCGGAATGCTCAATCGTTTTTTCTTTTTACCAAAGTACAAAGTGGTCACGTTATAGAATACATTCTTAGTATGGTTAGTTATGATTCGTTGTAAGTTAGCCTTTGTTTGAACTGCTTATGTTGTGTCACAGTAATGTGGCAATCGTTCAGATATTCCGTATCAGGTTAACTACATTTATAAGTAAATGGTAGCATTTTATATAGCTTGTTTGACTTTGAGTTTAATGTGGAACTCGGACGTAATTTACTTGCATGTATATGACAACGGATCATCCATTTCACAGTCAGAACTTACAATAGGCCTGGGCCACATGGAAAATGCTGGCGCTGTTTTAAAATATTCATCACACTATTAACTTTAGTATGTCCCCAAGTGGTCCGTACGAACCCCTTTTGCACGGCCCCATTCACACTCTTCACTGTTTAAATACCGAAGAAACCCGGACTAAACCTAAAAAACACCACCGACATTGCTGGCGCTTCCTCGTGAACGCTGCTCAGTATTTTAGTTGTCGTTGCGAAAAGACCTTCATGTGCGATCAGAAAAAAATATTCCACAAATACAATATTAAAAAAGTGTTAACGTGAATATAACTAGTATCCACATTTCTGGGGGAAAATATGACAAGACAAGGTGGGGTTAGTTGAGTGCCAAGCCGTTATATTCCCACAGAAGGCATTCGTCGTCTTCAAGATCAGCCTTTTGAATATCGACTCTATAACACAGCACTCACGCATCAAAGACTAAAGTAATTAACCGGGTGAACTTTTGAAGATTGACTCAGTATATATATAGAATTTATATTAATAGCTTTATGCGAGTCTGATAGAGGCCGGATACCCTGCTTAGGACAACAAGTCAAATACCATCAAGCGGCAAAGAAACCCAACATGGGTAAACATTAATAGCTTATTACACCATATCGATTATTGCGTGCCCAATGATCAGATAAAGCAAAATGCTCGACCAATACAATTTAATAGGAGATAACTTTTGTTGCAGCACACACCTTTTATTCTGGGTTTTTAATTCTTATGTTCATGTATAAGAAGAAGAGTTTTTAATTCTTATGTTCATGTATATGTATTTATTTCTTTTTTTTTTCTTTTTAAATTATTTTGTGATGATCGTTAAAAATCGAGTCATTTTGGATAGCCGTTAAGAAAATACATTGCGCCGCCGAGTACCCAAGGACATCACAAAATGTCCGTTGGATCAATTGCTTTCAAAGTTTCGGATAATACTCGACAAAGATACATTTACTCTTTAAGAACATTTAAAATGTAGTAATTTGTGCGGTCAAAATTTAAACGGATCAACACATACACGCTGAAAGATACACAGCCCATCATTGTTTTATATTTTGAATGAATGAAGCGTGTAACTTGGTTAACCCTGAGGAGGCAGATGAATTGTAGAATGGACTTCTTACAGCTTTACCAAATAAAGCACTCTTGATAGCATAATCCGGATATGTAACTCGTAAGTTAGTTCAGGAAGAGAGTCATTGGTCGACAGGTAAAAGTGATTACCACATTCTTCTACATGGAACCTACCCCTCAACGGTTACTGTGCGGGTTTAGGAGAGAGCCTCTTTTACCCTGGTGCTCTCGAAGCTAGGGGTAACATAAAAGCGAGCTGATCGGGATGGGTTTTTTTTCATTGTGCCATGTTATTGCACTGTCCTGTCGAGGGTATTTTCTCACATATTAGGATGGCAAGTCTGTATGGGTTTTAAAAAAAGCGTTTGAGATGGCTTTAAATCTCAATTAAATAAACAAAATGAACAAAGAGTGCCATAAAGTCATCATTTTTCAATTAGCGTGTTGACGACTAGAAGCTGCCCTTGGTCTAGCTCGGAGATTCTTTGATGACCTGAAAGGAACCTTAGGTATCTAGTGTACTGGTTGAAAGAGCCTTCCACACTGATCTACCAACGCATCTATCAAGTGTTTAAAATGACTGCTATAACCATGTAACATGCCAATCATCGGTACATACAGTATCAATCTTCGTAAGTTTTTGGTTTTCTATTGGAATGAACTACGATCTATCCTGTCTTGGCCGTTACGCCGACAGTGTGTCAAAATTCATAAGCACCAAGCTTCGAAATTCTTGCTGTAACCGGTTAATGCTTCGAGACATTTTGTGATACATTGATTCTGACAGTCAATATAATCCGTGGTCGTCTCGTCTTAACAGTAATAAGACATTACGGATTTACTTTCGACACAGGCAAACGTCAAAGGTCACTTTTGGTAAAAGCATACTTATAATATGTACTTTCCTTTTAGATTGTTACAAAAGTGGGACCGTGTGATCCGATGGACTCTGCAAACAGTACAACCTATGAGTCTCCTACGATGTAACGTCAACGGGTTCGATTCCGCCTGTCGACGATATGAGTGAGTCACACGATATTTCTGTTGCAGTCCCTGTTGTTTTTTACGAGGATTACTGTCGTATTTTAACACAGAACAGTGTGAAATAACACATTCCCTAAGAGGACCACAGCGCATTGCCAGTAATGCTTGATCTGTGTGCATGTATGTATTTTCAGCAGATATAAAGCAACTCCGCTTTATATGATATGTTTGCTGACTGTTGCTGTTAAATAAACATGTATTTGTGTCGGTTGATTTTTTAATCTCGGTAATTAACGTTATTTATCCAATAACATATACATAATAGATGCGGAATGTTCCAAACACTAAGAAGCAGATAAGAATTTCTCAAAATTATTACTCAATATTTTATAGACTTTAAACATGGAATCAATACAGAACTGAGAAAACATGTAGAAAATGCGGAGTGTAGGCCTGTCTACGAATCCTTGTTACAGCCTTAACATTACAATCTTGGGTTGAGATAAACCACACATACTGTGTGGTTGTAAGTATATGTGGCTGTTTGAATCGAAAATTGGGAATAGTAGAGAGAGGCGGTATTGCTAAATCTGACCGTTCGACATCTCCTGTCTGGCCGATTTTCTGGCCGGAAAGCCAGAGCGCTACATCCTCGTCGGGACAGCTTAATTCCTAAAGCGCGTTATACAAACTGGTGACTGTCGCTAGGTCAAAATGGCGATCTGTTTGTCAATGTCACTCAATCTCACCTTATGTCTACCAGAAAACGATGATGCGCAAACTTATGTATTACAAGAAGTCTTTTAACAAGTTCTGGTATTACTGATTATTAATAAAACCATTTCGATTTATCACATTACAAGCAGTTTGGGATGTTTTCACAATGTGTTGACTTCGACAGAAATTCACATTTTAGTACTGAGATTTTGATTTACCCGTTGTCTGTCCTATTTTCATATACATGTAGTATTAGTAAAGTTAGTTTTACGTTAATATTGATTTTATATCCATTGACGTACATGTAAGTGTGCAGAGTATTCCTAAATTCACGTGTTAAAATTACATGTAAAAATCTTCTCTCAACCTTCTTACAATGTGTGCATACACCTTTCACAGTTTTTCAGTCATGGCTAGTGGAACCCTTTTAGGTTCTGTATGGAACCCTCACAACAACCGTTCGAAGCATTTATCCTTTTCTTGTTATATCAAAAATCCGTTTTCGTCGTAATGGTTTTATAAAAAAAACATTCTGGTTCCATATAGAAACATCATCTCTTCTAAAGAACGTGTACGGAGAGTCTTGCATTGTATAAGCGTGTAACACACTAATTAGCGCATAAACGTGTACAGCTGAGCTAAGTTGTTGGACGAAGTCAATAATTATTCCAAATAGCCTGCAACTTTATTTGATTTGGTTGTCGCTAAAAACCATTCAAATTCTTATATATAGTGTGTATTCTCGGAGATAACCTTTCCCTTTTATTAACGAACACTGGCGATTGGGTTCCTTGCGATTCTTTGAAAGACTATCTTTGTTTTTGTTTTTTTCAGGTATGCTGGATCTGAATTCTACTTAAACCGTTAAAAGCAAAACGTCTTCATAGACAGGACGGTTAGGCATACAGTGGAGCTTACATGTATACGGCCTGAATCTCCCGATTTCTCCGTGGATTCCAATTGAGCTTTACTGAACATAAAAATATGAAGTTCACTGTAGAAATATATTTTCCTCTCGTTTAGAAAATATTAAGAAAATGATATATGGTAAGACACGTCCAGGAACACAATCGAATACAATTGTTGCAGAAGGCGAGTTAGTAGAGTCCTCTAGGTCAGCCTGGGGCGCCCATATAAGTTTTGAGCCCCAGGGCAAAACTGCAGAACAACTCTTGGCACATCGTCGACATAACATCACGCGGTTCAGAGACGCATTTTATTGACTGCGTCGGAACATGTAGGTGACAATCAGATGGAACGGTACGAAAAGCATCTGCTAGACGGATGAGCTTTTTCGTATACGTAGGCCTCGACGCCAACTTTAACCTTTCTAAACCATTACCCTACATTTATATTCTAGCCTAATATGTTCTGTCCTTCAAGCGTTCTTATGGAGAGTAGTAGCTTGGAATAAAACAGGTGGTCAGTGACAATGTACTAGAGCCTTTATTTATAAGCATTGAGGCGGGAGCTTTTATAACCGTTCTCTCTGACCACTTGATAGGTATCTCTATGTTACGAATATTCAGCTGTAATATAACAATCAGACACGGATAAATGATGAATCGCAGAGGTTCAATTTCAAGGAAAGGTTGATGAGCGATGATATATTACAATGTCTCGGGTCTCTCTTATAAGCTACGTGATAAAATACCTCATCTCTTCTGGTTAGCCATCAGTAACAACTCCAATGTGATAAAATGACTGTCTGGCGTTCACAGTCGTGACAATTTATGGTGTCAAACTCTCATTAGGACCCAGGAACGTTAAAGGATAAGAAATTTATAATATTCTTGTACCCGATGTCAACCAAAGAAACATGTTCCCTTGCTTTATATGTGCTTGATATGAGCTCTCAGACAGAGAATTAATGCATAGCGCAGCTTTAATGGCTCAGCAAAAATGAGAAAACTCATATATTTTTTTGAATATCTTAAACCACATAAAAAGTCACGCTAAGAGACATTGAGCCATGTTTTTTCCTATTTATATAACCGGATTTATGAGACCCCCAGTCAAGCGACAGGCCTTTATCTATTTCTTTTGACATGAATAATTAACTTCTGTCCCACATTTTAATTCTAGTATTTGTTGTTTTTTGGGTTTGTTATAAAACAAATCAAGATTTATCTTTTCACAGACGGGATAACAATTCAACCACAGCTGTTGTGTCTCATAGGGTTTTGTTTTAGTCAATTTTCCTCAACCGTATTAACTTTCCAGCCTAGAGAAAGAGATTAAGCAGAAGTTCGGAATGCTTCCACAGGAGAATTGTCCACTACTGAATCTGCACATCTATTCCCCAAAGCCTTCTGTTACGAGCCAAATATTGTTTGGTGTTTTACGCCGTGCTTAAGGGTATTTCACTTATATGACAACGGTGTATTCTAACAATAATTAATAATAGCACAACCATAGCATGTCAGGCGTTTTGATACTGCTGGAAAGCCTATCACCCTACCTTCCAAGTGCTAAGAAATGAAAGCATTGCTACTCTTCACACAAACTCCCCTTAACCAGAAGGCTTAGTCAAATATAACACGTGAATCTGTGAAACGTGGTTTTGGGGATTTGAGGACACAGTAATGTAACAATATTCGTTCGAGATTTAAATCAATCAATAAACCGCTAACCGCTCCATGGTGTTTGTAAAAAAGCAGTTTTCATATTTCAACAAGAATATATAAACAGCTGCTTATTTGCCCGTCGTCATTATTTCGCAGCATGTTTATAAGAGTTCTTTCTGTGAAAAGTTCCTTGTCCATTGCGTTTAGGTATAGAGGACAGAACATCAGAGTGTTCCCATCCAGGAATGCAATTTGTTAAAGCCAGTTAAGTACTTAACTATGTAATAACTTTTTGTGAGAGACAGACTAGTCGGATATACCTCTCTGGAAAATATCAAATACCATTACCTGTCATCCGCCTCAATTAAATGTCGACGAGTCATTTTTCGAGCTGGCAAAAGATTACATGACGAGGAGCTAAATTGGATATCGCTGAGAAGGGAAGGCCTTCGTTTTGTGTAATGAAGACTGCATTAGGCATTATGCGATTTGATGTATACATGGGAAGTTCGGATGACTATGGTTATCGCGGATGGTTAAGCAATGGTCTATTGCAACGCTGAATTGCTCTGCCAACAATATTTTTTAACCCTCAATAATTTCATTTAAAATTTCAGTTTTTTGACCGAAATAATTTACATCAATGCCATCAATTCATATCAGATAAAGGTAGAATTTTGCATATCTTTTCATTATCATAGTGACTGATGTGACACTCGGAGATCTAAAAGACTACAATTAAACACTTGTGATCGTCTTGTAGTTCGTGTGTGCCTTCTTCTTTTATTACTGCTTATTATCGTTAAACTCTTTATTAAACTTGCAACTTTAAGGTTTCAACGCTGTATATGCGACCATCACTGAACACAAAAGTAGGCCTGTAATTCGATGCAATAACAAAATAAAATCTTCCAACGTTTGTAATCTGTGACTGGCGTCACAACAACAAACACATATAGGTTGTCTGTGTCATGCGATAGCAGTACACTTCCACTGTAAGGTGACTGAACTCACACCATAAATACCACAACACTACACTTCTACTGTTGGGCGAAAGAGCCACACTTTAACGGTAAGGCGACACAACCATATTGCACTGCTGGACGACATAATTACACTTCCCAGGCAAGGTGAAAGAACCACACCGCAACTGCTTGGCTACGGTACTACACTTCCACAGAAAGGTGGCAGAACTACGCTGCAAGACACCAACAATACAACACTTTAACTGTATTGTGAAAGTGCACACTGTAAATACAATGATTAAGCCACAGTCATTCATTTTAACTGCAAGTGACAGTACCACAGTGCAACTGCTATAGATTAATGCTAATGGATATAGGCCTACATTATGCATTGCTACAGAATTAGTTGACGTCCCATCCAAACGCTGATGACAGTTCCTTGGTGTTTGCAATGATCAAATTGACAGTAATCAAACCTAATGGTTTGACCTTATACCTAGTAGTGTAAACTAAAGTAAATTATTGTACTTTCATCATATAAATGTGTCCGTTACATGGATGTGCCGTTTTGACGCGTTCTTCTTCAGGGGATTAACACAAACTCTGGTAAAAGCCATCCCCGCTATGGCCAAAGGTACATTGTGCGACTCACTCATATACCTTATGGTCAACGGCGGACTGGGCCACGTGAAGGGAACATCGCAATATGATTAAAAAAACAAACACGCTAACCATTAAGCCACGGCTGTGGGCCTATTTTGTAATTTGGAACTTATGCACAGTCCAGTGCCCCGTAAAAATTAACCATTTGAGTTTAATGTCTATTTGAACACCGGATTTCCTGCTGTAGCATTGATGAAAATCCCCAAAAGACTAGTAAACAGTAGTTTTTCATCTTCCCTGTGTCAAATTACATTTGGCAAGATTGATAAGGTAGTGAATTGAACAACTGTTCAATGCTAAGAAACAAAACAATTAGAGTTTACGTGAGAAACTGTTAGAAGCCAGACTCCAGCTGGACAACAGCAAATTTGTCAGCATTTCGTCAATACTTATTTTCTGTAGTTTCTATAACAATGGTGAATTTGGTGAACAAGAAAGTTTTTAAAAATATGTAAAACTGAAGATGGTTTGTTTGAGTGTCGTTTAAAGAGCGTGCCTAAATATTTTACACATATGGCGGCGTGACTGACCAATAAGAAATAACCCTCGACTGACACTGACAACAAGCAAACACAAAAACAGTCAGGGGTCGCAAGGCATACCCACATACACACACCATATCCTTCTTGTTGGCTATTGTTTCAAAGAACACTGGATCCACAATGAGCTCTCTCTAATCATTTTTAATAGTAAACATATTTTTTGGATATTTTAATAAATTTATCTTGTTAAAGTTACTACGGCTGATTTTGCATATATAGTATTTGCAGCCATAAGCCGGTTTACAATAAGTTGATTTATATCACGACAAACTTTTGTAACTGATCTGCCGTACAAGTCAACGACATATAAGTTTCAACTGCTGGGATTACTGTTTGTTTAAATACCCAATTCCAAGGCTAAATCATTTGGGGAATCCCCTAAAGGCAATTATATAAGGCGCTCTGCAAATGGGTAATAGTCGTTCAACCTCTCTGCGCGCTAATAGACATTTATCAAGATTAATGTGGTAGCAGATTAAAGAGCTACGGAAGTCTCACATGTCAAGAAACAAAGGAATTTAACACAGTAATAGGCAACGTGCAAAGCTCTGGACAATCTGATACAAATATCACAAAAGTACATTCGTCAAAATCCATTTAAGTACTTACATGTATTACCTTTGGTCCAAATTAACGATGTGTCAATACGTTCCATTGATGTAATGAAGCATGTGTCAATTTTGCTGCTTATATATTGATTTGGAAGCATTATGCATTATGGTTTTCGATGTATTACTTTTAAGATCATATACCTAGCGACCGTAGACATTCCTTTTGTTAAAATGAAGTGATTTCATGGTATCATTATTTGAAAATCGTCATAAAGTTTTCCCCATTCAAAAAAAAATATTTATATTTAACATATTTGATACATATACGACATTAAACAAGTGTATCTAAATTTTTAAACGTCCACAATTTACTATGAAGTCAATGGTGTAAAGATGGTTGATTATACGTCTTCTCTGAAAAACGTGATAAAGCTTGGCAATAATCGCTAGTCGGATCAAAATAAAACTTCACAGGGATATACGGCAGAATCATTCCAGTAAAATTTGTAATTATGGATGCAGACGCCCAACGAGGTTTGAAATCAAAGCCATGGTCCATCTATATTACCAATCAAATAAACAGTTGATTTTGTAATGTAGGGAAGTAGGAAAATAACATGGAGAATGGAGATTCGAAAGAATTGTACAAGTGATTATTTGTGTGCTTATCCAGTTCTAACTGTATTGATCAGATCCCTCGAAAGGAGTTCACGGATATTCCTAGCGGCCATGTAGGCTTTCCGGTTGTCATAGAAGTAAGATTATATATCGCTTAGTATCCAGACAGGAATCTGGACAGTTCAGGAACCCGGTTATTTATTGTTTGATGTGGAACATTCAAGATAAATGATGCGCATAATCAAATCCCAAAACGCAGACAAATTGAAATAGACTACTGTTGATATAATACGTCAGATGCCAAATAATTCAAATCGATATTACACCCCCCTTCTTACCATGTTACAGACTGTTATAATCAATACATGGGGTTGTTTTGATCAGGCGTATTTCGACCTGTATGTCACGGAAACAAAAATAAACACCACAGCGCTTTAGTTTATAACACCATCATTTGTGCATACTGTTTATTTAAACACTACATTTATTGAATGTGTCACCAGTGAAAATCCAGGAAAAGACATTGTGACAAATTATATTTAGTTTCACACTAAACCACTTTTGTGCTAATTGGCATTTATCATGATTGATGTGATAGAGGATTCCGTATCTAAACAATTAAGTTTAAGATGTTACGAAACAAAGCAATTAGACCCATTGATGGTTACTTGAGAAGCTCCTACCAGCCAGACACCAATTTGACTACATAACATTTCTCAGTTCAATATCGATTTCGTGTGTATCAACCCATGGGTACATACATATACATACTTTATGATATTAGTGGCTCCATTCAAATGAATGACGTGCTCCATTAATATAGGTTAGGTTTGTCTCATAATTGTGCTAACAAAAACACATGCATAATAGTATGATATGCTAAGTACAATAGTATAACAATATATAGTGAGTAGGATATTATTGGCTCGTTGTCTGGGGGTACAGTAAATGAAACTTTACGACACAGCATATAGAACTAAGCATAAACTAGCTATATTGAGTTAACAAAGTCATACCCAGTATCTCTAGAAAATTAAATAACACAAACTCTTAAAATACACGGATTAAAACATAGTTGTTAAAACAGAGTTTGTAAAGATCGTAGGCATTATGAATAGTTAAAACTTATGACATTCGACAATTAAAGTAGCAACATATAAAGGAATTTTATTCGTTGCATTTTGTTGTTTTAAAACGGACAATAAATAACGACAAGCAATACCCACAGATGCGAGAGATTGATAAAAACGTGTGCGTTGGTGTTGATAAAGTTGGCAATGAAATAAAAAATGAGATACAGTAACCTCAACTTAACAACTAACACACAAGCCTGTATCATAGAGGTTAAATGTTTTAAGATATGAATTTACAGGATTGTGACCAGGCAGTATTTAATAAACTAAAACTTCGGCCCACCTTGAGGGTAATGAAATAACAGTGGGCTATCGCAATGAGAGTTAAATTGGTACAACAAATCTGCCTGTTGATGCTGTGTCCCATTCCAATTTCCATATTTCAGTAAAATGAGTTTTAACTTTGTTCATGACTTCTACAACAGAAAGACAAAGCCCAGCAGAGATATATTTGAAAAACAACAATTCTTTAGCCAGGACATCTGACTGCTCATTCCTTACTGTACCCATATGACTAGGCACCCATTCGAAGAAAACGTTAATACCCTCATATTTTAACATTGTATAGACATACATAATCTCTTGCACACTAGGGATTGCCTTAGCATATTGGAAATCTTGTATAGACTGAATTGCACTAAGAGTCACTGACATTATAGGCTTAAAGTCATAAAGAAATCTAAGTGTTATCAATATAGCCATCAGTTCTGCTGAATACACTGATGCATTGTCTACCAGTCTCATGTTTTTGTTAACTTTCATTTCTGGGCAAGTAAATGCTGCCTCAGCTTTACCGGACTTCGGACATTTAGAATCGTCTGTAAATACTTGAAGATGCTGAGACAAAAACAGGGGCAAATTTGTAAAAAAAAAAAAAAAAAAATTAAAAAAAAAGAAGACAATTTGTTTAAAAAAAGCAATAAGTAGATTCAATGCTATTTGTCGTTCAACAGTAAAGGCAGTGTTTTCTTTTACATAGAGACTTCATTTTCTTAAGGATAAACCTATGTTTGCATAGCGTGTTAATTTTATTAGGCATATAATTGTGTTACAGTGTTTTTTTGTTTTACAGCTAGCGTCTTTTAAAACAATATACCTTTGACAGCTATAGTAAGCAACCAACAGTGTGGTCAAATAAATGGCTATTTATTTCTTAAAATCTTTTCTTCCTTACATAAACCTACTTTGTAAAGAATTACAATTGTTGAGACAGGTTAACATAATTTTGGTAAACGCCCCAAATTGCCTAATATAGTGTTACATGTATTTCTGTGAGGGTTTTAAAATATTTAAGAGGGCTTGCTGGTCTCGAGTAACCCTAGATCGCTTGAAAGAATACCATTTAATATATATACAAAGTAATAGTGTCATTTTTTTTTTTTTACATTTCTTGAGCATGACAAATATGTTCATCCAAAAGACCACTGCTAGTCGTCATTTTAGGCGTGGCCACTACTGCTCATGACGTTACACTCATGGTTATCGTTCTATACAACAAGAACGCCGGATAATCTTGTCAGCTGGCTAGGTCTTGTGACGCAGTGTAAAGAGATTGATTGATTGATTGATTGGTGTTTAACGCCACATTCAGCAGTATTTCAGTTACGCTGTGGCGAGAACATAGTTCAAAGTTTTTACCCAAGGTTGTATATCTAAAGACAAAATTAAATCAGACTGCAC
>JARFOD010124727.1:0-14233 GCA_031763545.1 Mopalia muscosa
AAAGACAATAGAAGAAAAAATATTCAAATGGATATAATTACAATAGAGACCCTGTCCTGGGGTACTAATACAAAAGTCAAACCAATTTAATATTTTAATAGTTTCTGTTCTATAAGGGTTTATATAAAAACGTGTCAAAGTTACCCCACTTTACCTTATATGTGAATTATTGACCAAGGGTTGTAATGCAGCTAGAGAAGATGCGTTGATGACACTGATAGAATGTATGAAATCAGTCACATGTAGTTGGCCCCTCAAAACCACTATTTTGATGGATTTAAATATTTCGAAATCAAACTAGGAATTTGATCAGTATTAAATATTGATTTGGGGTTTATCCTCATACTCAAGGGTATTTCACTTATTTGACGACGTGCCAGCCCAAAGGGTGAAGGAAAACACCCTTGAAATCACTGTCAAAAAAAGAAGACATCACTGGACAAATACAGGACAACAACACACAATACAGACACCCCAGTCAGATTGCCTTCTAGTTCCCCTTTAGCCCTGAGAGCAACAGGAAGCTCTCTCCAGCCACCCATTAATATTGAAAACCTAATTTCTATAGGTTTATGTCAGCTTTGATGGTTTAACCCCTGAGCAAGATTTAAGATCCTATAAATGGTGGTACATTTATCAAAGGTATTACCTTTGACAAAGGTTAATAACCTATATCAATAAAGACAATATGTTAGTAGAATTTACATGATGCCCTTAAACTACAAATCATATGAATGAATCATCAAGAAATGTAGCCCTCTCTGGCTAAGGGCAGTTTGTTTGAAGGGTGGCAATGCTGTCTTAACTCAGCACTGGAGGAAAATTAACTTTTCTACTACATTCTTAGGACATCTTGGCTGTGGTAGTGTTAACTATTGTTGGAATACACAGCCTCCATATAAGCAAATTACCATTAAGCACTGCGTAAAACACCAATCAATCAAGAAATGTACAATCATTGTAATTTGTAATATTGTGCGATCACCGAGACATAAAGTCAGATCTTCGCTCTCCCAAAGTTTGAATGTTGCCAAGCTTGTTGGATTGCTGGAAGATATTTTGTCATTATTGTTTTAATTTATTCTTTTTGTGAGGTGAAAAGCTTATAAATATTGTTTTATGGGCAAATATGCTGTTTGTATTGCCCCTAAAACCGGTGCAATATTGTTAATTTTCATCAGTTTTCAATATTCTCCAACACTCTAAACAATTAATTTCAACCCTTCCAATTTATTAAATACCATTTATTGTCAACAAATGATAAGAGAGATATTTAGAAAATAGCACAAACCTGGGTTATGTCTTGAAAGTCTGAATTTTTTTAATAAAACCCAACAGATGTGTTTACAGATGTCCTTTTCCTTTCTAAACACAGAACAGCTACACTTGTGAGGGTCCCCAAAGTACACCTGAATTTAACAACAAAAGCATCAGTATTTTTACCAATAAAAAACCCATAAATTAGATGTAGCTTTTATATATATACCTAGCCTGAACATTGTCTTATCTGTTTCAACTGTTTGCTCCTTTAATAATTCAAACATCCCTCTTTCAAACATTAAGGGTAGTGGCTGCCAGGCAATATGATAAATAAGTGGACAGAGCTGATTTTCTCAGCATATATATACCTAACAATACATTTATCATAATTGCACATTGGAAATATCAGCCCTGGTTTGCTCATCTGATGTCTTACGACCTCTACTGGAAAAAATGTAAAAGAAAAGGTGAACGGTAAATTGAAGCAGGTTCAAGTTTAAGAAGCTCACTCGCTACCACTAAGAAACAGCCACCATGAGGAATAGAGTCAGAGTATAAGCTTAATTATTTTGTCTCTGGTATCAAACATTTTTTTTATTGATACTCTGTTAATATAGCTCCATCCTACATCATGTTTTTTTATGTGACGTAGGACTTGGAAGGAGAAATGAGCCCTAAATATTGTGCTAAGTGCAAGTGTGAATAATTTTTTTGAAACATGCTAGCCTAGGCCTATACTAACTGCTATAGTATCGTAGTGTATAAGCTTACAACTTATTAATATTGACATAAACCTTGAATTTCTTTGTCTCTCCCTCTTCTTTTAGAAGATATCCGGTCGGCCCAGTTTCTCTCAGGATATACATGGTTGCGTTGATAGCTTGGTCCTGTCTCCAACTGGCTGCGTCGCTGATCACACGCCGCCATGCTACACTGCGAGACATGTTTAATATTGCGTTGTTGTTGTTGTGCGGACTTCAATGATCAATTTTACTCGTTCCAATTGACGTACAACAAAAAAGTCACAGATTTATATCCTCTGTCTACTAAAACCCGCATCACGAAGGCACTAGTTACCATCTTTATCACGTTTGGAGTAATTTCCCTAGGACTGGGGACGTATTCATTATTCATTTCAGTCACAGCGAAGAGTACATTTTGAATGTTTACAAAATCTCTATGGCGATTGACAAGTAAAGCCAATCAAATCTTGTTATTACACTTGTGGAATATTTATGTATATATACTGTCAAATTTTCTGTCCTGTCATTAAGCTTGAAAAATGTGCTAGTATCTGCACTGAAACGTTGCTCCATAATAATACAGAAGTTGAAATCCATAGAATTGTGTTATGTTACTGCTACAACTGCTAAATGCCACTAAAACAAGTTAAGTAAAGGGAGGTAAATGTTGATATTGTGTTGCAAGGTACTTCCCCTTTATTCATCATCCCAGTCTCTAAATGTTAGGCAATGTTTAATATGCAATAAAAGAAAACCATAATCATTAGCAATGTTTGGACCAAAAGACATATTTAACCCAGACTTGAACGAGAAGCTGTTTATAAGGAAGATTTGATCTGTATTTATTATCACATCGATATGGTTGATTAAGGCATGATTCAGGTAATATACCCAGCTACACCAGTTTTAACCCAGACAGAAATATAAATACTGGTTAAAAAATTAAACTGAACTTTTATTGATTAAACTTAAGCGTTACTTGTCTTAAGACGGAGGAATTAGCCCTATTCATTGTGCTACCTCAAAACATATATCTGATTTTTCTATGAAGGTTTTCAATATTATTATTGCACAGGTATCTAACTTAATTGTGTCAACTCAGGCGAGAAACTCAAATAAAACGTTAGTTAATCGTAAGGAGAGAAAGAAGAAATGAGACTATTGTGACTATTAAAAAAAAAATAAAAAAAATAAAAAATGCAGAGAAAAATCCTATATATGTTTTGAGAGGCCAGCGATAGAACAATATATATGGCTAATTCCTCTGTAGTACCTAACTACCGCCAATAGAAACCCATGGTGAAGGATGGAAATCGATCTGCCACTATCGCCGGCTTCTCTAAACATATAGATATTTTTCTCTGATCTTTTGCAGGTACACTACACAGAATGACTAGTATTTTACCTACCTACAATATTTCTTTTCTAAATGTTTTCAAAATCACTTTTGCAAAGGGAGATTTCTCTAACAGATCAACTCTGGTAAAAATAAGACTTTATTTAAATGTCGAGGAAAGAAAGTAGGAGTTTTATCATTAGTATCAAAAATAAATCAGAGAAAAATCAGATATATGTTAGAGAGGCCGGTGATAGTGGGGAAAAGATTTCCATCCTTTACCTTAAATTATTTTTGTTTTACATTCTTTGATTCGTCTCCGTTGTGTGCACATAGAGCCGTCCAGAAAAAAAACTTCAGATTCGTGAAGAAAGATAACAGTTCTTGGTGTTTTTAATCCTGCATCTTCGCGATCGAACGTTATGACATGAGTGTATTAACCTTGGCTCATTAGAAACCTCTATGGTGTTATCTGAGTCGACTAAGGCCACATAATCTTGTCCCATTTGGGGTTTCCCTCCTAAATTCACCAGCCAATGGAAATTACAGCTGTATAAATACACCGGGACTATTCAGCTCCAATTCCCTTTTTAAAGATACCAGTCACCCAAATCAAACAAACAAACAAATAATAAAGATACTAACAAGTTTAATCATTTTTAATTGAATAAAATTGTTTCATTTTATGTTGACCTACATAATACATTTTCAAGTGTTTATGCACCTGCAAAGTAGATCCCCTTCATCACTTCCTGGTAAGACAATAATGGTGCGAGTTTATCGCAAAGTTCCCAATCTTCGTTAAAAGCTAGATGGTACTTGATGGATAGGGCCTACCAAATGTGTAAGTATACGACTGGAAGTATCAGAATCCAGTCGTTGGACTAATTCTTGTACCCCCACCAAGTAGGCCTACCATCTATAGCTTTTCAACACAAACAAGCTGTACGCAAGAAATAATATAAATATTTCAGGTATTGATTGTTCAGTGATTGACTTCCTTCGACTTAACCGTTGTAGTGTGCGAAACACATTTGATTATTTGTTTATTTTTTATTTTTTATTTTTTAATATTATTTAGTAACAAAACAGCCCTCATATTAACCAACCTATATAATATTAAGCCAGTTATTAAAATTGTCCAAACAGGAAATTACATTTAATGGAATAGATGTTCTTACAGTTTATTTTGCATGTTGTTCCTATAGGTTATTTTGGAGGCATTTATGTTTTCGAGTTCCACATAGCTGATTTAAGTAATGCTGTTGACAGCGCCATCTGCACAGTCTTTCAATTGACAAAGACTTATAGATGGCGCTGTTAACAGCAAACATATTCCGAAAATGAGTACAAAGCGCTACAGTATGAGATTGGCAGCGAATTTTCTATCCGGGCTTTATAAAACATCATATTCCAACTTTGAGCTCCACTGGCTGTTCAGACGTTGTGTCAATGACTAGGCGGCATAAATATTTCTATTGGGATTCGCTCTAACGTCATTATTCGTCCTACCCCTACATAGTATACATATTTAGATAGGCAAAATCGCTGGATACTTAGTCCACAATCGACCATGGTCCATTGAAAGCAATGATATAAAATGCCCCCATAAGTAAAAAAAAAAAAAGAGAAAATTACTCCTGATATAAAGGAAAATTCATATGAATATATAGCCTAACGGCATTTCTCAGTTATGACTGTCCTATCAATAAATGCTTACCCGTGAGTTTATTTGCAGCTCCTGTGTCCTTGAAATCACATATATTTCCAAATACAAACACCACAGTAATCACATGGGGTTACATCATGATCCATTGTTTCCTATTGATATTAAGTGCAAACTGATTCAGATCTATCTTATTAGATTTATTTCTTTATTTTTCTTATTTCCGGTCATTCTAAAAATGACATGAATGTTAAATTGTTTACCAAAGGTTCTTGAGACACCAGGAGGTCGATGATTTTTGTCTCTATATAGTAATGCATATACATATTTCTTATTGGAGAATCGAGCCAATACTCCATCACACCACTATTAATATTAAAATATTAAAAAGCCAAATAAAAGATCCGCATAAAACGCAATTTAGTCTGACAATACTGACATGCGTGATGTTCCTTTTCGCACTTAACAAATTATATTCACAGCACACAAAGCGTTTCACTTTCCTTCAAATTATCGTAAAATACACTGAAAATTGGGCTTACTTTCATCAATATTAACCTCGATTTCCGATAAACTGTTGTTTGGAGAATTATCTGTTTTCTAATGAGAATATGTAGTTTGGACATTTTGGCAACCTGTAATTCTGGTAATCGATAAAATTATCGGTTAACACAGATCTCATACCTTAGATAGCTTTCTAAAATTCCTTTTCCTTCACGTTTAGTTATTTCTGATAAGATCGCTATTTGTTTTATTAATTTGGTTGATATATAAAGTTTTAGGTATTTCGCTCCACATTGCTCGCTGTACACTTGGACGCAGTCACAGCCACGGATGTGTCCAAATGGTCTATAAGATTCCCTTGCAAACAAGAACAGATTTTCTGCGTTGACATCCGCCGTCTCTCTCTCATTACCAAGGTGTCAATCCATTGCTTTGTTTCTGCTGTTAACATAACCGACACAGTTCGTCCTCTATTACCAACAATCTCAATTCTGAACAAAAATTTACCCACTTTTTGGTCAAGCGGCGAAGGGGACCCCATTACATCTTCTTCTTCAGCGCTGTGCTTTTCTACAAAATACGTTACTTTCATCTTCGATACTTCACCTTGACGTCTGATGTTAAAATAATTGTTCGACTTAGTAGTTTCACAAAGACCTGGAAAGGCTTCTCGGTCGCTTTTTGTAACTTCCAATGGATTGAAGGCATATTATCCATTCAGTTTAAGTGGTCAGTCAATAGTTTGCAATCTGAATTCAGCGCTATCAATTTAACCTTATTCCGTCTCTTTTCCTCTAAAGTTCTGAGAGCATGAGTGTAGATCATGTCTGTCCAACAATGTTCACACAAAGCTCAAAAAAGTCATCGATTTTTTAACAGTACTTCATTTCTTACCTGAAGTGTATAGGAACTGAATACCCTTCAGTATTTTAACGCATCTGTTCAGGGAGTGCTCGACTTTTAAAGCTAACGAGAGAGGTCTTAAACACATGTCTCATTGAAGCCAGTCACTTCTTTGTAAACACGTGTCTCCTCATTGAAGCCAGTCACTTCTTTGTATACACATGTCTTCTCTCTGAAGCCAGCCACTTCTTTGTAAAGACATGTGTCCTTATTGAAGCCAGCCACTTCTTTGTATACACATGTCTCCTCATTGAAGCCAGTCACTTCTTTGTAAACACATGTCTCCTCATTGAAGCCAGCCACCTCTTTGTAAACATGTCTCTTCATTGAAGCCAGCCACTTCTTCGTAAACACATGTCTCATCACTGAAGCCAGCCACTTTTATTGTTAACAGATGTCTCATCATTGAAACCAGCCACCTCTTTGAAAACACATGTCTCCGCATTAACCAGTCACTTATTTGTAACCACAAGTCTACTCATTGAAGCCAGCCACTTCTTTGTATACACATGTCTCCTCATTGAAGCCAGCCACTTCTTTGGTAACACATGTCTTCTCATTGAAGCCAGCCACCTCTTTGTAAACACATGTCTCCTAATTGAAGCCAGCCACTTCTTTGTATACACATGTCTCCTCATTGAAGCCAGCCACTTCTTTGTAAACACATGTCTCATCATTAAAAGCAGCCACTTCTTTGGCAGCACTCTTGAAAACTTGAAAATACAGTAGGTCAATAAAATCAGCCAACTTGGCATCTATGGGACCCACGATTTGTCTTCAACTTCTCAGAGACCGCCTGCGTACGCTCAAAGTATTTCTAATCAATGTAAATTGGTCTTTATCGTGACCTAATTTATGGTACAGCTTTTCTTTGAACTCGAATATCAAAGAATCACTTTTGACCATTCTTAAGTGAAGGCCACAATAATGTTTTTTAAAACCCACACTGGTCCTTTTAGGTGCGGACAGCGGCAAACGATTGTGAGATATACCACTCTGCCACATACCTTCTTGTCTTTGGTAGTAGCATACACCGTTTACGATGGTTCCATAAGTCTCAATGTACACAATAGCCAAGGCTTCCCCGATTACAACACCTTGCATGTGGTCTATACACAACGATGAGCATCGAACCGGCTTCCAGTATAACATTAGTATTGAGACGAAGGTTACCTAGATTCCGCAATTTGCAGATCATCTGCGCCTTAACGTATTTGTCAGCTTCTGCTTCATAATTGGTAATCTCAACTTCTTCCCTGTGTTTGACGATTAAATGACAAACCAATTTCGACTGGGGCTTTACACAGTGAAGACAGCAAAAGTGTTTTGAAGCGCTTAACATGGTTAAAACCCCAGTGACCTAAATACATTGATGATGGAAGTAAAATGTTACATGGCCTCAATATTGTTATAAGTTTAAAAAAAACAACGTATATATAAATATATTGAAAATTAAAATTGTTAAATGAGACTTAAGTTTATACAGTGAGTAGGTTACCAATAACATAACTCCAGATTAAGGTGTATTAAGAAACATGTCTCTGGGAACACATCTGCAACATAAGATGATTCATCGATTTAAATTAATTTAAATCCCTAGTGTGGCTGCTTTTCAGAAATATATGTATTTATTATTAATTTTTCTTTTTTCCCGTTGCTGCTCTCACCATTTTCCATGTATCTGCTGATTTAAATTGTTTTTTGTAATTTAAATATTTTGTAATTTTATTTTTACCTGAACGTGTGTAGTGTCTTCCAATACTAATTCAAAGAACTACTGTTGCTGCAATCTAAACTCAAGTCATAAAACAGAAGCGTCTTAAGCCTAAGATATAGAAACACAGCGCCAAACGTGATCACCACGGGTTCTTTCCTTCTAGGGGATACTATTAGATAACTAGTGACGGAGACAACACATATTATGAGAGGGGATGAACCACCAAGAGTTATATTATACTGAACAGTTACAACGCATTGCAGCATGCTCGCATGCATGTTGTCTTATCAATTACTCCACACTATCCCCATCTCGGTACGTCACCGCCTGCTTAGCGAATCGTCGCGCCCTAAAATATAGTTATTTGACTCTTCACATTTTTATTCCAATCAATCGATGTTCCTTTGACTAACCGTTTCTTCGGATATACTTTTTCGATAATATAACACAAGGAGCTATTTATGTTTGGAGTACCCTCTGGATAAGGGCAGTTTATTTGAAAAGAAGCAAGGCTGTCTTTACTTCGAACTAGAGAAAGATTTTTTTGTTTTTTAAAATCACCTCACATTACACAGACTCGTTTTTTAATGAGTGCAAATACATCGAACTTGGGAACCTACGTCCGTATTATTCACAACGCGTGAGATCTAAAAGGAATATACCAGGATGCACCAGTTCATGAAGCCTGATTATGACCACGAGACCTAGGTTATCCGTACTGTTGTCTGTGATGACAAAAGGGGGGGGGGGGGCAATTTCGTTTGGAAAAAATTCTGAACGTTCATTCTGATAGAGTCGAGTATTGGAATTAGGCTACATATTCACCATCCACCGAGCTATCGTCCACTCCAAACACACACGCTAAAAATGAACGACTGGCTGTGCAGCGGCTCTTCCAAACCTGATAAAAGACACCATGTGTTCGTTAATTTCACTGTACGGTGAAGAGGACAGCCTAAAGTTTAAAACAATACTCAGGTCTGCAATAAAATGCATGTAGGTAAAACGGGCATCATTTATTGTGTTCAATTATGCTCTCTAAATTTCTAATCAAGCTATATCAATTTTAAACTTGGATCTTAAACAATGGGTTATGCACAAACTACGGTCAAATTTATGCACGCCGCCATGTTTAGATGCTTTTATCATTAAGCAGAAGAGCTCCACAAATATTGACCAATCAAAGATTTTTTTTTTCAAAAAATTTGCTTACGTCACGAGACCTGTAGAGTCGACTGTTTTAACCTTTGACAAGTTCACATATGTAGGTCATTGGTTCACACACGTTATTGACCCGTAACACAGCAGAGTGTTAGTCGCATGACGTCAGGACAGAGCTGCCACGCCTAAAATGTCAGCCGCTGGTGCATTCTAAAACATAATCAAATATACTTCTTAATGCGATCCTTGAGTCTAAGATACACCCGGGCCATCTTGTTTTGCACTTCTTGTATTTGCCCCTCTGTGGGGGAGCGGGTGGGCCATTTAACATCACCCCTGCCCTGTAGAATACTCTCCCGGCTTCCTCAGTTGATAGTAAGATCCGAGAAAGAGGCAGCCTGTTGGCCGTGGGTTGCATCCCGTGTCGGAGGAGAATGAGATCCTGGTGACTGAGGAAACACCTCACAGATCTCTTAACAGCAGTAAGGGGATCATTCGAGATTTCTCTGGTCTATCAGAGGAAGAGATCCGCGTTGAGCTCGGTGATCGGGGCATGACTATAACGTCAAGCGTTTTACGACTAAAAAGGATGGAACTATAATAAACCTTAATACCTACCTAGTTACTTTTGATTCTACTGCAGTGCCAGTTATATCGAGGCACGCCGCCTTGCCTCTGTCTCACAAGTTCAAGGGCCATCCCAGTCCTCTGTCAATGCCACGAAGAAAGTTTCTGTGTTTGTTGAGACACAGACCTTTCTTATGTGGCCTACTGGGGACGAACACCCTTCTGCTGTTAACGTAGACACAAGATAAATCATTACCACTACATCCATGAAAACTGCTACATCAACGCAAACTGTTGCAAAAAAGCAAATCAAATAAAAGAAAAAAACAGACAATCAGACAAAAAATAAATGTACTAAACATGGAGAGGGTTGAACCCCTCTCTCCAAAACCATCAACAAGCAAGCCCTATGGTTCTGAATCGGTTTCTCTGGCAAACCGCTTTGATGCCGTGGAAGGGATGGAGGTAGACATCAGGCCTCCTCCCTCTACCGAGCGCCCACCTCCGCCTTCTTGTGGACGTCACAATGGCAAACACCCTCGGTTAAAAGCCAACAGAACACATAGTTCTGGTGGCTCGCCAAAACGAAAAACTCGGCATTGCTATTCATGAATTATTGTATATAACTGTATGTAACATAATAGCGACAAGTTTTGTATATAAAATGAAATATTTGATTTTTAATATTGAAAAAAACACACAAAAAAGTATAAACTAATGTTCCTTTTCGTTTGATTTGTTTCTCTTTTTTTTGTCTTTACTGCCAAGGGTGCAGTCTGTTTGAAATTTGTCTTTAAATAAAGAAACTTGCAGAGAAAAAGACTATATTCACGCCACAGCGTAACTGAAATACCTCTGAATGTGGCGTAAAACACCCATCAATCAATCAATCTTGTATTTGCTGGTCTGTGGCTGATAGGTCGCCCCAAATATTGGGGGTAATTAATGCGCGATGGCCTGGCATAGCGTATGAGAGTTGTCTTAGTCTCGTCCACTATATAAACTCCTGCGAGAATACGGTTGCTGCCAGTGATCGTAGGAAAATATATATCTGTAACCCTCGATTTATTTTATGAAATCAAGAAACGATAAGTCGATGCCATATTTAGGTATATTTAATGGTAACCTGTCAAGGAGTATAGGGGTCATTTCTGCGGGGAGTATCGCTTTAAGTGAATCAGCTAACAGATTTTCCTGTGGATTGTGTATCAGGCCAGCCAAGTGGCGCCAAGTTTGGAACGACTGTCTCAAGAAAAAACGGTTAGCAGCCATCTTCTTTAAATTCAAATCCCCACAAACATTAAATGTTGAACCACTGCATTTTGTGTTGTGTCAAGACAACCAGATCGATGGTGGGCAGTTGTCAGTTTATAAACTTCTTAAATTTTGTTGCGACAGTAAAGCCCCTTAACGAGAACAGAACTATAAACTAATAAAATTAAACAACAGTTTAGGGAAATACTTTTTCTCAAATAGCTGGTCAATAATAAACAATTCCTAGTAATTTATGCCGATTGCCGTCCGTGTATACTAAAGAGGAACCCAAGATGTTTTGTCGCTAGTAAATAACGTTTCAACTCTTTAACGGGACGAAGCATTTAAGTCAACACGTCACAATGTATATTTGCTTAGAAATGACATCCAGAAATTTTGTAAATAATGTTTTAACACTAATTCTTATAAAACCACTAGAAACAAAGCAAATTGACGCATCGTACAAAGCAGATATTAAGTATAAATAGATGTAACCATCTAGGATTAACAAAAAGGTTTATACCGTGCAAATCAAGAAGAAAAGAAAGAAGAGAATGGACCGCCAGAATAAAAAAACTTAAACAATGAATGTTTTCAAAGAATTTCGAATAAAATTTTTCTTTCATTCTGCTCGTCGACAGGCAACCTAACTCCCAATTATAATTAATATACAATAATACAATAGGATAATAATGTGTTTATAAATATCATTCACGAAAATCAGTCAACAACACACTGCTGTGTAATCTTTAGAGCCTATAGAACACCTTTACAGCTACATATAAACTGCTATATATAGTTTCCATTATAACCACGCTCTCCTTTACGCTGACCTTGGTTGGAATTTTTCAAACTTGTTTGCGGCAGATTCTAAAACGTGGCTGCTGAATGAATTACGCCCTGTTTAAATAATAAAATGCCTCAGATTTTGCTAAGGGTACACATTATATAGGAACAGTACTCCTATAAACTGATAGAGGCCCAACTTACAGGATACTTAAATTTAAGTTTCAGTCTGGAATGGAGAGTACGGACGAGTGTGCGGTTTGGTAAGTGTCTTTTGTGTCTTTAGTTGACCGTTTACAACGCTCTTTAGGACATTTCTTGCACACAGCCTTGTGTCGGAACAAAGACGGCAGCAATAATAACCCAATACACCCAGAGACGAAACACAAACCATTCAGGGCTCCCATGCCAGAATGGATTAACATAAAATGTGCAAATGGACTGCGTAAGACAAAGATAGATTGCCATGTGTTGCGTCGTAAAGGAGTACATGACGCTGGACCAAACGTTCATGACAGACATTCAATCTCGCCGGGATATAATGCAGAGTGCGGGTAAAACTTTCGATTCATCCAGAGAGGTATTATTATTAGGATTCCGACTTTCGTCGGAAGACTATTGTTACCGTTCTGCTTATTATTATTATTATGGCACTTTTTTTGTCAAAGGTTTCTTGTTAATATTGTTGTTTTGTTCGACTGCTTCTACACGTTAATAAATCAGACAAGAGAAGCAGACAGAACATTGTCGCCAAGATTACCACGCCCATGCTACTAACAGACGTTGACCACAGACGTTCAATCTCACGCAGATTTAATGCAGAGTGTGGCTCACAGTCCCGGTTCATCCAGCAAGATTTTTCTAATACTGTCGCTTAGTTCGACTGCTTCTACAAGTTATTATATCAGACAGAACATTGTCGCCAAGATTACAACGCCAGTGTAACCAACACCGATAGCAGCCGGTCGGTTGTCAGGAACGCTTTGATATTTTCTCCTCTCTGAAGAAAGGGCAGATTTTTTAACAGTGAGATCAGCCAACAGTTGACTTGTGAACCGAGCCCTTTCTTCCTTTGAATGTTTTGAACAGGGACATGCACATTCAATAGTTTCTGAAATCATACAGAGAAACAAAACAAATGATTTTGTTGTGGACCGTCTCCAGTTCCATATTCCATCTAAACCGCCTCGGTTACTCGTCTCAATAAGCCAAAAATGTCAACTCGTCACCGAAATAGTAGAGCCTGATCATCTGACGGACGGACTGACCGGGAAAAAAGGCTAATCCGCAATAGCATAAAAGCAGAAGCTTAACTACAGTTTATCATGAATTTGATTAGCAAGTTTCATTAAGGTAATCTTAGCAGACACCGAACTGATGGACCGAAGCTGTCTCTACCGTAGTATGACAAATGTTCATGATGGGGTGTGTAAAAATGAAAATAATAATTAATTTTTAATGGTAAACGAATCCAAGATATGTAAAGTGCATAACAAACAGTGGCTATTTATATAAATATGGTAATGTCTTCATACCTGGCTTGTCGGATTTCACTTCTGTTGAAAATGTTGATGCAGGTACTGTTGGGGAGGAATTCGTTGTAGGCAACTGTTGACGTTGTGAATACCCATCAACTATTGGAACAAACGACTGGGCAGCGATAGATAGTGACACGTACGTTTTAGCGACAGTTGTGTCAGCTTTATTGAGGGTGAAGTTTGTTCTGGATTGACTGGTATCGGGGATGATGATAGAATGGTACATAGTGACATTGTTCGTAGAACGGCTGACAGTATTGGTAGTATATTTGTAGTTTGTGGCATTAGCGGCAAGTTGATTTATCGGGGCATTGGCGACTGAAGGTTTGCTTACGTCTCTGGCCGTAGATTCTGTGGTAGCTGCGTAGGCGGTGGAGTCAATGCTAGTTGTATTGATAGTGGAATAATTACTACCTGCATTGGTGGTGGACTCATGGCTCGCTGTGTTGGTAGTGGACTCGCTGTAAGCTGTGTTGGTGGTGGAATTATTTCTAGCTGTGTTGGTGGTCGATTTGTTGCTAACAGTGTTAGTGGTGGTTTCGTTCCAAGCTGTGTTGGTGGTGGACTCGTTGCTAGCTGTGTTGGCGGTGGAAACGTTGCTGGCTGTGTTGGCGGTGGTCTCGTTCCTAGCTGTGTTGGTGGTGGACTCGTTGCTAGCTTTGTTGACGGTGGAAACGGTGCTGGCTGTGTTGGCGGTGTTCTCGTTCCTAGCTGTGTTGGTGGTGGTTTCATTGCTAGTTGCGTTGGTGGTCGACTCGTTGCTCGCTGTATTGGTGGGCGACTCTTTGCGTGCTGTGT
>JARFOD010124738.1:0-14233 GCA_031763545.1 Mopalia muscosa
CCCCGCGATTACCGGAGCCTGACCATGTGACTCACTCATATACCGGATGATTGTCAGACAGACTCGATCCCGTCAACGGTAAATTGGAGTAGGATTAGGAAAAGTAAAAGCTATAGCTAAGCCATAGACGCGGTCGCTGCATCTGTGAGACATGACTGCCCTAAACTGTATTCTGTGTGTTTAGACAAGTGTTGCCACCCAGTCCCGGCAGGACTTGACATTCATTTGGTATCGCGTTTTTTTTTAATGTTGTGCAACTTTCCATGCGATTTTTGTTCGTTTGTTGGAACAGTCTCACACAGGACTTAAGATATATGTGGGTCACACGTGGTGACTTAAGCCTAGATCATGTCTCAGTAACGCCGATTAAGAACTAGTTCTGATCAGTTCCAGCGGACCGGCTGACGATCAACGGCAACTAATCCGTCGTAAATTTGAACGTGACATAATGGTATCTCTAGTGTCTTTGTTGCGTACAGTTCAAGGTAGTCTCTGACGTTCGATGTGTTTTTTGACATAAGTTCTCATTTGTGATCAGTTGCCGTTTATAGTTCTATCGAGACGGACGGAGTGTGACATACAACTGTATGCATGGCTTTAGACTTTTGTTGGTTGATTTATATGTGGTCCAAAATTTCCACTATAACATTTTGTTGATATGGACGAACGATTCTGTAAACAGAACCCACAAGGAATGAATTCACATTTGTGTTACTCTGGAAACAAATTATTTGGCGATCAACTCTTCAATTATTAATAGATCACTTTGGCAATTTCCAGGGCAAATTCGATTTAGTTTAAACTGGAGGAAAACACTTCAAAAGCCATTGAAGCATTGCAGATAAATGGCTTGTTAGTAGAGCGTGTACCTTCTATTAAAGCCATCAAGAACTTCCCACTCTGACAACTAGGAATAATAATTGGTCATTATCATCAATGAGGCTTCGGAGTGACCAAATTTTCGAGAGCCACAATAACACTATTATAGATAAGATTGATGTAGGCAGAAGTATTGACTCCATTTCATCGAAGTGTTTTGTTTAAAAAGTGACTTTCATGATTCGATTTCTGATCAAGCCATAAAACAACAAACCCGTGTCCGCGTTCTTATATATGTCCAATGTGCTACTAACAGGAAAGATTACCTTCAGAAATAGAATTTATATTCTTGTTTAAAACCATAGGAATCTCGCGAACGGTGAATTTCATTTAATAGACCATAACTTTCTATTATCAATACCACTTGGAGAGAAGACTCATGTTGCCCCAGCTGTCCCAGAGCTAAGAGACAACACAAAATCGATCAGTTTGAAATGTCTTCCATTATGTTCTGTGGCTCTGTGCTTGTTTTCGTTAGTAGTGATGTCGAGGGTAATTTCCTTCACACCGTCGTATCAGTGAAACAAATTTAAGAGCTTTAGAATTCGTTTTTAAAACAAATTTCACACTACATGGAGACCTATTACCGATTTAATGAAAATATTTCGCAGTCTGCATTTAAATTATAAATGAGAGATGAATCAGTTCGATTACTTTCACAATACTACACCTAATGACTTATAAGACGCTGTTTACCTAAGGACAGCTTAGATATATGTTTTGTGAAACACGAGGTCAAAAGACACAAAACACAAAAACAATCAACTTCGTGTAGCCATAGTGGTAAAAGGAACTGATTTCAAGTATCCACGAGGAGAGGGCTTCCTGATGCCCTGGTGCTCTCAAAGCTAAGGGGCAACGTGAAACTGATCATTTTGCCATGTCTTTTTTGTGACCTGTGATTGTCCTTTGCTAAAGTTGTTTGTTGCTAGTAGTGTACAGCGATATTCCCTTCATCCTTTGGGCTGACGCGCCGTCATTTGTGTGAAATAACCGTAAGTACTGTAAAATCCCATTGATAGGAACAAACAATCAGTCACCTTCCCTTACGATTAATCCGTAATAAATACAATACTGCATGTTTGAGTTCCTGTTCTTTGTTTAATTTCCTATCACGTATCCAGATAATGGTTTGTATCACAGATTGGTTACATGTAGTAAATTCCTTGATTGAGTTTTACGAATGAGGCGAATTCTAACAACGTTTTTTTAAAAAAATGCATGATCTTTAAAATGCAAAACTGTTTTTTTTTAATCCATAAGTTCATGTCAAAATGTTTGAAAAAGTACAGGACACCGTTTGGCACATATTGGGAAGAAAAGATAGGTGTATTTTCGCTAAATACAATGGTCTGTCCGAGTGGACCAGCTCATAGGGTGGTTCTTATAGATAAAGATGTACAAAAATGTGAATACCACGTGTCAGAATAGCTAATGGAAACTGACACAGGGAAGAAAACACCACTCCCAATATCGATCGTACTGCTCTGGAATAAACCAATTTCCGCGAAGACGCCTAGAGAGCTATATTTAGAAATCGTTTCTACCTAATGTGACCTTGGTTCTAATCCATGTCCAAATATGAATGTCTATGAGAGGCATACATAGATTGGGTTTTCTGCCAAGGTGACTTAAACAAACGCATACAAACCATCTTGAAGAGGCAAAGCTGTTTGAGTAATGTTGGTAGAAATGCCTTCCAAATGTCCCGTCGAAATTGCTGTATTGTTCTCTGACTGGCTCATGTATTTAAAAAAAAGAAAAAAAAGTACAGTTTCGATTAAAACATGGTCTGTCCAACCTGGGGTGTACATTACCTAGGCCATGAATTCTTATAAAGACAGAGAAACGGGTGGATCTCATGTGTCAAACTAGCTAATGGAATCTGACACAGGGAAGAAAACATCACTCCCAATATCGATCGTACTGCTCTGGAATAAACCAATTTCTATATTTAGATATTGTTGTAGCATTGTCTGACCTAGGTTCCAGTCCATGTCCATATATGGAAGTATATGAGAGACATACATAGATTATGTCTGGTTTGTTTTGTTGAGTTATGTTTGATGTTGCCTTCAAGGGATTTCACTTATACGACAAATTCCCTGGTGTCTTGTGTAATGTCCATGAACACTTCTCACAAACTTCATCAGGTGGTATCTTCTGCCAAGCTGACAATATTACCCTCACAAAGACAAAAGTGGACATATAGCCTGGAACATAAAGAAAACAACGCGAGGCATCCAGAATGTCAATATACGACTTTCGTAGCCTAGTGCCTACCTAAAATCTTCGGTTTTCTTAACGAAAAAGCTGTTGAATATCAGAAATATTGTCTCTACATTTTACTGATTTCGATGTTGCATTCCAATGAGACTACAATGATGGGTTGGAGTTATACTGCTGACATCATCGTCAATGGACTATTTGATCGATGTATTGATATTTTATGCCGTACTGACATGCCGTCATATGAGTGAAATCACCTTAAGTACGGTGTTAAGCCCCAAACAGACAATCAATCGCCCATCATAGAGATTAATCCCGCATGCAACATGTAAAAACTGAATTCTTGCCAGAATTCAATTCTATGTCACTCGTCAAGCTTATGTTTCTTAACTCAAGTTGGTTAACGGTAATAGTCTATAACCTTTCTCAGACGGACACAAATACAGAACATCACAAACAAAATTGCTTCCTGTTACCCTTTAGCTCTGCGAACACCAGGGCAACAGAAAGCAACCTCTTTTCTCGCCTCTTGCAATCGACTGAGGAAGCCGAGGGAGTATTCTGCAGGGCCATGGCCCAGCCGCTCCCTCACGGGGCATTTTTTAGTTTTACAAGTTAGACGAAGCCTCTATTCCTTTACAAAATGACACCATCTGTAAAAGGACCAACTGTTTGAATAGTGTGTTTGTTGAATATTATATACCTTCGGTATTTCCCGTCGAAATTGCCTTAACGGTAATAATCGTTCAAATGAATAGTATCCCACCGTCTTTTCATTTGTAAACTGAAGTTTTCCGGCTAGCTCATGTATGTTAAAAAAAATAATTAAAAAGTACTTTTTCGATCACAACAAGATCAATGCGACCTGGGGTGTACAGTCCCTAGGTCATGGAATTCTTATAGTTAAAGAGGAGAAAAGGGGTGGATACCATGTGTTAGAAAAGATAATGGAATCTGACACAGGGAAGAAAACATCACTCCCAATATCGATCGTAGTGCTCTGGAAGAAACCAATTACTATGAAGATGTCTAAGGAGCTATATTTAGATATCACCGTAACATAGTCTGACCTTGGTTCTAGTCCATGTCGTTATATGGAAGTCTATGAAAGACATACACAGATTGGTAGTGTTTAGTGTGACTTCAAAGGATTTAACTTATACGACACATTCCCTGTAAAGCGGACGAAGACTTCATACATCCCTACTGAAGAGGTGGGGGTTATTCTGCAACTGACAATATTACGCTCACAAAGAAAAACATCGAGTCTGGAGAAGGAAGGAAACATAACGAGGCTTCCAGAAGGTCAATCTACGACTTTCGGAACCTAGTATCTGGTTAAGAAATCCTGTTTCCTTAACGGAAACGTTGTTCAACGCCAGAAACATTGTCTGTGTATTTTAAAGATTTTAATCAGCGAGTTCACTCTGTGGGGTAAAGTATAAAACAAATAAAGTATCTAGCAGAGGGACAAATGCCAGGAATACTGCTTGGATCACCAGAATACAGTTTTAACGGTCGAAGCTAATAAATGTTTTGAAACAGGAAAAAGCCGTTGTGACTATTGGGACTGAAACTAAGTCTCCATTGTATTGACTGGCCGTGGATATGTGGAGTTTGAGAATTGAGATGACACCAGATACATTGTAATTCCATCATAAGAGGCTAATTATATAAATGAATCGGCAATAGAAATTTGAAAAAGTATGTATTGGTTTTGTGTTCAAACAAATGAAACCATTCTAACATTACTGAAGCAAAGCAGGTTCCATCCTACTGAGGCTGTAACAATTGGATGTAACTATACCGCTGATATCAGTGTCAAGGGGATATTCGATTGATTGCTTGGTGTTTTAGGCAGTGCTTAAGTGTATTTCGCTTATGCAACGGCGGTGTATTTCAACATTAATCGATAATAGCACAGCCAAGTTTTGTAGTGTAGTGTTTTCATAAGGTAGCAACATAGCTACGCTAAAATTAAACTGTCCTTAGCCAGAACAATAAATTATTTAAAGAAAAAAGTGAAGGATTGCAGAGTACAAAGTGTTATGCCAGGGCTACGCTCCAGACAACAGTCTGCTCTTTTGCAAGGCACCATCCCCCTAAATAATACAATCGTTGTTGTAGTTTATAAAACATTATCAATAATGTCGGGAGAGGAAGATCAATATGTCTGTCACTGTGGTCAGTTCCCGGCAAGAAAGTAATATTGATTGACCTTGACAAACAGGAAGAAGCCATTCCAAATATAGCCAATCATTTCACGGTCGGGACTGTCTCGAGCCATTAGACTGTAAAGTTTGGGAATCGAGAAACACGCACGGATCCATTATTAGGCTATATAGACCACCCCAACATTTATGCGTCGTCCCCAAATAGCAGCTGAATGGTGTTACTGAGAGAACCGCTTTTTTAATGTCTGTCCCCGTTTCGGACCTTCACAAATTCAGTCCATAAGAGAGCCGTAATGTTTAATAACATTCCAACGAAAAATAAAATTTCTTAATGGAATGTAGTGTAATAAATTCATAATATCCGATGAGTGTCTGTTTGCATATTTAAATGGCCTATATTCATTTTCCTGATACACCTTTGTGAGATTTTTCAGTCGACTGCAATTCACCTCTACTTCTAATTTTGTTCCATACACTTAATAAAGCTCATTGTTATACCGATTATTGAGTTATATTGAGCTAGTTTTCGATACGTGTCTGCCTAATAATGTTATATACATATTTTTATTTGAATTACATTATTGGTAGCACTATTATGCAGCAAGCCCTCTGGCTAAGGGCAGTTTGTTTGAAGTGTAGCAATGTTGTCTTTACTCAGCACTGGAAGAAGTATTATAAATCCTACATGGTGGAAACGCTTATCATCTTGGTTATGCTTGTGTCAATTGTGTTAGAATACACCGCCATCATAAAAGTATAATACCTTCAAGCATATATATAAGCAATATTTTTTATCATCGGTAAGCTTAATCTCATTGGTATAGTCTTAGAGTGATAATGAAGGTTATGTAATATAACCAAACATAGGAAACAGGGATTTTACTTGCCTTCTTGTAGTTAACCTGCCACTACATGCTTTATTCCAGATCAAGTCATAGCTTGTTCTCTCGTCACATTTTCATTGAAGTTAAAACAGGCTAAATCTAGTCGGAAGAAAACGAAATTTACCGTTGAAACATCACTCAAAGAAGAAAACCAAACATTAGAATGATAAACATAAAATAATGTGTTGGCGAAAATCAAAACGATATTGTAACTATGAATACTATGAATTTATTTTTGTCATGCTACCTTATTCTGTTTAAGAACTAAATTTAAGAAGAATTTTTCATTGGATCAGTAAGAAAATATTATTTTGAGCCATGGTTTTACAATACAGTGTCATTATAGACACACATCGAGTCAGACCGACATGTGGTAGTCCTCCGTCGGTTTTCCTCTTGCAATATTCGCCCAAAGATAGGATATTAATAACGTACATATACATGTATGTGACGAAAGCCCCTATGGCAGATTTCGGAGATCGCAATGTGCTTATTGTAGTGTAAATCAAATTCTCCAGTCATCGGATGTTAATAAAAAAGCCTTGTTTCAGTATGGTGCTGTGCAAATAAAAGCACTTTACAGAAAGCGTCTAAGCTTGATACTCCCTCGCGGCGAGGTCAAAGTTACCCTACAGCTCCAGCCAATGTTCTCCATGATTTCCATCGATATCGGACTCTTCTCTTTCTCGACTGGCGATAAACTTGTTTTCTTATCCGAAGCATTTCCAGAAGTGTTATTAGTTTCTGATCTTATCTTTTGCATTAACAGTTTCATGTTTACATTTCACTCGAAAAGACTAAAGGTTACACAAGAGGAACATAGGTATTTGAAATTAAGAGCACAGAGTTGTTGATTGTCACTAATTCGACTTAATTGCATGCTCCACAAATAATATATATAATAGTATATACATTTACTTGTATCATATTCCATCGTCCTGGTTGTTTTTATATTTTATTTTTAAAATAAAGTCAGTTTATGTTATTTTGTCAACATTGTTGTTCTCCACACTTATATGGCGACAGAGTGTACACTTCACATTGTTCCTTGCCAAATTACGGTGGAATACCGGGACGAAACCGCCCCCGCGATTCCCAGATGTACATCGTGTGACTCACTCCTGGTCGACAGGCGGACTCGTCTCCGTATAGCACACTTGCTAACCACTATTAAAGCCACGGTGAAAAGGAAAACGGAAACATAAAACAATAATAGTGAATTGGATGAACACAAAAAACATGTATGACACGATCAGATTGGTTTTCTTAAGGTTATCTTGATTAATTATGCGCATGTCTTCGATATATCCGTATTCATATACCAAAGGCACTTGGGCATGCTTTTAATATTGGTTGGGGTTTAACATCGCACTTAATGATATTTCACGTATATGACTACGGATTGTCAGTTTCACACTGTTCTTTGTTAAAACACGTGATGGAACCACATATTTAACATTAACATTAATTTCGATGAGTTTGATAAGTATTTATGTCATACTTATTTCAGTTATATCGCGACGTCTCCAGTAGCTTTTGTGAGAAAATCTCAGGACACTTTTCATGCAATATGTACATTTATTATGCCCCCTTCTAGTGAGAGGGGGGCATATAGGTTTTACTTTTTCTGTCCGTGTGTTCGGCAAGCTTTATGCAAATTTCCCCATAAATTATGCAAATTGGCTCCATTTGTCCGGTAAGCTAGTCCGGAATGTGTCTTGGTTACTATTTCACTTAGGATTCTTAAACTTCCATAGTTAATTCTTCTATGTATGCAGATGTGCAACGTAGACCAAAAAATCACGGAAATATGCAAATTTCCCCATAAATTATGCAAATTGGCTCCATTTGTTTTGGTAAGCTTGTAGGGGCTGTATCTTGGTTACTATTTACATTAGGCTTTTGAACAGTGAATTCTTCTTTGGACGCGGATATGCAATGTTGAACAAAAGTCATGGAATTATGCAAAGGTTGTCTGGGCTGTATCTTGGTTACTATTTTACTTAGGCTTTTAAAACTTGCATACTGCATTCTTCTTTAGAAGCAGATATGCAACGTATAAAAAAAATCCACAGAAATATGCTCCCTTTTTTAAACTTCCATGTTGCATTCTTCTGTATACGCTGGTGTGTAACGCAAAGAAGGAAAAAACGTTAACGAACAATTACGGAAATTATTCAGATGTTCAACGTAGACAAAATTCACGGAATTATGCAAATTTCTGCATTAATTATTGGAATTTGCTTTGTCAAACTTATTGTTTTTTTCTTCCATCTCTGTCCTGGCTGTGTCTTAGTTACTATTTAACCAAAGCATTTGAAACTTGCATACTGGATTCCTATCCATGTGCAGATGTGCAACATGTAGTTATGTCCGTGCCATGTGGACTTCGGAGGTGGGGGCATATTGTTTAGCAATCTCTGATTGCTTTTCTCTTGTTACTTGATGAACTTGTCATACACCAGTCAACATCTTTGGAACATTGAACTTGATAGTTGGGTCAATAAATTCTTATGACAGAAGAATTTCGAGTATTGGATCCCTGAGGCACTATTGGGAAAGAGCATGTGATTGAAATCCATTTGTGCCGCAAATTAAAATTTTCACACCTAGCCATCCACTTGTACCTCACAAAGGTGCAAATTCGACGAGCCTGTTGTCAGTTCGAGCTATTTCCCTTTAGGGGGTGAACTTTCAGATGTAATTACGCTCATATTGGTCGTATACAATAAGTGTAAGCAAGGGCTATAGCTTTTATAATTACAAAACCGGTCAAAGTTGCCCCGGTGTATTTTATAATATGATGCGAAAGATGGCGTTATATACATCGGAAAACAGAAATCCGCATTTCCAATACATGTAGATCTGTTTTAAATAAAACGAAGTCTTAAAGATAAAACGTATTAGACACGACCAAAAGAAACATAAAAAGAAAAGCCCCAATCTAATTATACATGTATTATGAAGATAGGTAAAATTCACTGACTGGGTTGAAGTTCGGGAGAAGTGCCTATGGTACGGTTGGAAAATAGTAGAAACGAAGCTACTTTGTTGGGTAGACAACTATGTCCACAAATTCTAAGAGAATACTTCTTTTTAGCTGGACATTGCACAAACACTGCAAGACAATTTCGTCTACCAGTTGCGACTTTATGATTCCATTGCTACGTCAGATTGATCCAATGTTCGTAGTTTTTGTTTCTTTGATAATAACTACCCCACAACAGTATATTCACATATAGACACATTTATCCAATTTATTAGCTGTTAGTCCTGATCGATTAACGTAAAAAAAGCAACGGACACATTCTCTTGGTATGAATATAATTTGTAATGAAAGTTATGTTGAAATAAGTTTGAAAAAAAATAATAATTGGATCTTCAGCAATTTTTGTTATCCGGATGACCTCAGCTTTTATAAAAATGAGATATAAAATTACACAATGTAGTCCTCGCCATACTAACCTTGAGACAAAAACAATTCCCAAAGCACCCCAGGGGTTTAGCATGATCTCAAAGGCTACAAGGTGACTGCATTAATACCTTTCTTCTAACATGGTATTTTTTTATAAAATATTATTTGACAGGTATGTTTTAGAAAAAAGGAAATAAGCCAAAGATTTTACCTCAAATGACAATCCTATCAACACCTATAAAACTGTTTAATCAAATTATTCGGATACACCTGACACGTGACCGACTAGTGATAACAGATCTCATTGATTAGTTTTACTATTTAAGATAGATACGGCTACAATAGGTAACGTAAGTCACATTTTCTTCCACTTGCTTTCGGGTGACTTTCTTCAAACGCTGTCGCTGTGGTTCGAATACCGAGCGTTAGAGCCGTTTTCTGTGTTGCCTTTGAGTGCGCAGAAAGCGGCTGGAAGTGATCATTTGCATTTTTAAATTCATGCTACAGGTAGAAAGAATTTACGATACCATTAGAATTGGGGTGAGTTACATATCACATGACTTGATCTACAGGCCACATAATAGATAGCAAATTCAACCATGTGCATCTTTTTACTGGACTCGTACATTTCTTCTAATAATAGTCAGTAATAATGAAGATGTTCTCAACAACGAACCAGCTTCTGAATTCTCAATATTTCTTTAGTTGCTGCCATTTAGGTTAAGTGGAGATGAAAAACGGAAATAGGTTATTCATTAACCAATAATGCAACGATTCAGCCAATTTTGGATCGTATCAGGTGATATACAATACGAGTGCTGTTGTTCCTTGCCTGGTATAATCCTTTTTTTTAAATTGTTTACGGCTAGTGAGGGTAGAAGCAGTCAGAGACTTTTTTGGGGGGAAAACCGTGGTTATTTCGCTGTTTATTCCTCTCGATGTCCTACAATTAATATCTACTCTCTGAAAGAGACGAACTAATGTCAAAAGGCAATGAACTAATTTGACGCTAGAACACCGATCCGGACCATAACAGATATATCTTCATTTATATCGTCATACCGATGGAATGTGCCATTTTTAGATAGCTCCATTTTATTTAGCTAAAAGCACTGGCCCTGCATCCAATTCGGACATAACATAACTTAGCTTTGGACGGAAGAATTGGGAGAAATGATCGATACTCCAATGAGAATAAAAAGTAACCGAGACAGGAAGCGTTGAGTGCATGGTTTTTTTCCCCACACACATGCATCCGTTGTGAATATATTTGATGGAGCTGGAAAATTTTTTAGACCAGTTACACTATACATTTTTTTTTTTTACAATTTTGTCATTAATTCACATTTTGAAGAAAACAGTACAACCAAACTCTGCCAAAGTATTTCAGGTAGATCAGAGGCGAGCGATACTAAATGTTATTAAAATTGTTTTAAAGAAAACTACCGCCTTATTGAGCATGGGTTTGTAGTCAAGGGTGCAGACGTCACAGCCAGTGGGCTGTATTTATAATGATTCCACTGGATTTAAAAATAAACTGTAGATTCGTCCATTTGTAAGATTAGCTTAGTGCAGCTGAAACCGAGTAGGACTGGTGCCCTGTAGCCATACATAACGGCACTAATCGCAATATGACATTAACAGAGCAGTTGGTCAGAAAATGAGGACAGCTGAAAATAACTGATTAACTGAGCAATGATTGGATGGATTGCAGCTGGCCGAATAACACCAGAACTGTCTCCTATAAGGGCATCGATCTTTTTGTCCTTTGATATTTCTATACCAACCAACCCTACCCTATATGATTTGAATATGTGATCAATCAGGTGGCAAACCGTGCAGAGTCGATAGTTCCGGAAATACTGTACCCTAAGGACAGTTAGCGGTTAGAGATCTCTGTCTGAGGAGGAAACTGAGATTGGGTATCTTTCCTTCGTCCGCAGATAAATAAGCAAATTGCTTTAGTTACTTGATTCAGTCCTATCAAACATCTCAGACATCCTGTAAGGTTTTGTCAGAGCTACATATGTGACAGAACAGTATTGACAAGCTATTTGGAATTGGTTGTAATCAGAATGCATATAGACAACATAAAAATTAAACCAGTGGATTCGCTCCCACGTGTAACCCAAAAAAAAAAAAGAGTCTATTAGTTTCTTGAGCAAAACGGAAACATTCTTGGGGATGAACACAGAATCACGGCCGAGAAAAGGTCTAGGTTGAAGTTTCATTAAAGTTATATTGCTTGTTTAATATCCATGAAGACTGTCTGAAGTCAAGTAATAATCCACACGAGTGGTGATTTGGTCGGAACTCTGTTTGGTTATCCGGGAACCAGTAACTTTAATTAAACCCCGACATTAACAAACTGATGACCCAGAAGATTGACGGGATGAATAGAAACCGATGAAGTGGCACCAGACATCTGCATCGGAATGATCTCACGCTTACTGGTGTCACCAATGTATTAAACAGACCCGACACTTTACACTATAGTTTTTATGTTAACGGGGTAGTTTACTTGCGAATCTGCCATCGTCATTAAAGATTCCTGTTGCTCTCTGGGATAAAGGGGAACTGTGAACTGATGTGTTTGTGCGGTCTTTGTTTATTGTCAGTTGCATCGAGTGTGGCTTCCTATCCCCCATTGACCTGGTACGCCAGCATGCGAGTGAAACAACCTTAAGTAGGGCGTTAAACCCCAACCAAAGAAACAAATCATTCAAGTGTATCGTTATATGATGAAGGAACTTTTCATCAATGAGAGAGGTGAATATGTGGGCTCTCTTGGATATTTTCCAGAGCCAAACGAAACACTAGTGTGTTTTTCGCTCTCTTTTCATAACTACTTTATCAAGTTCTAAAATAAAACGAATAGACTAAACACTTGTCAACTATCCTGACACAGCAGCAATGTATTAAGATGAATGGTTTTCCAGAAATGCGCCTTGGAGAATGAAGTCTGCTTACAACTGACGTGCCAGAGAAACATTGGGTTCATTTTGTGCACAAAGGGTACAGCAAGACATTAAGGAAAACTACTGCCTTAATGAAGCAATCGTATTTAACAAAAAGGATGTAAACGTCACAGTCAATGGACTATATCATTGGTGAATATACTGGAGTTAGAAACAAACTGTAGATTCGCCCATTTATCAGAATCGCTTACGTGCAGCTGTAACCGAGTCGGATTTTTGCCTTGTAGAAATACATAATTGCGCTTATCGCAACCTGGCATTAACAAAACAGCTGATCAGAAAAGGAATACAGTAGGTGCTGAAAGGACATCGATCTTGTGGTCAGTTGATGTTTCTACGCCAGATAAAATTAGCCTATCCTACTCTATAGGATTTAAATTTGTGATCTTTCTGATACCATACAGTGCAGAGTACATAATTCCGGAAATACGGTACCCTAAAGACAGTTAGTGGTTAGAGATCTCTGTCTGAGGAGGAAAAATGAGACCGGTTGTCTTTCCTTCGTCCACAGATATATAAATAGTTTGTTTTAGTTACGTGATTCAGTTATACCAGAGACGTTCTCAGACGGCAGACACAGTCGTGGCAATGCAAGGCGGAGCGGGTGGGCCACGGCCCTGCCGATCGTAAGAGGCGAGAAAAGAGGTTGCTTTCTGTTGCCCTTGTGTTCACAGAGCTAAAGGGTAATGTGAAGCAGATCTGTTTGTGATGTTCTGTATTTTTGTCCGTCGTCATATAAGTGAAATACCCTTGAGTACGACGTTAAACACCAATCAAACAAACAAACAAACAAAACCATTGTCCAATAATTGATTTATTTGTGTTTGATAATAATTATAAATTGTATTGCACTTACTATGCTGATATCGAAACAAAAAGAAAAGGATTGAATAGTTTAACAACAGCAGACATAACACAATTCTCCACAGTAATTGTCCTAGACACAAAACCAGGCCAGATGGTTATTTTATAATGACGTTCTTTTTGGACATGACCGAAAATATTAATACATACACTTTTAGAAAATTATGACTCAAAAGGAACCCGTTACGGTTCTTTAGTCATGGTTCTGCTGGAACCCGTTATGGTTTTGTATGGAACCCTCATAGACACGGTACCGAATACCGAAGTAAGTGTTTTCCCATGCTTGGAAATGAAAATAAATTATACAGAATATTTTTTAAACTGACAAATGTCTTAAAAGATTGTCGAAAATCGATAGTCTTTCTCTTTAATGCAACTTTAATCAGATGCCAGCGGTGGATTACAGAGCAACTAGACCAGAACACCCATAATGTGTGAGGTAACCGCTTCGTTGGAAGAAAATATTTTCGGGTGCTAAGAATATAACAAGGCGTGGGACATACGACCCTTACACTCTTAGAAAAGTATTGCTTTAATCGCTCCCTTTAAGGCTCTTCAGTCATGATTCTGATGAACCCTTTATGGTTCTGTGTGGAACCCACACTGAAACTGTTCCAAGTATTTCTCCCTTTCTTATTTTATCTAGAACCTTTTTTGCCATAATAGTTCCATATTAATGGTTCCATCTTTTCTGAAGAACCAGTTTTGCCGTTTTTTTTCCATACAGATGGTTTCGTCTTTTCTAAACCCTTACAGAACCATTACTTCTAAGAGTGTAGATAAAAGAGATGTACCATGTAAACAATAAGC